>CM046879.1:372292187-372525283 GCA_025667525.1 Glebionis coronaria | reverse complement strand
ATATATATATATATATATATATATATATATATTTATATATATATATATATATAATATATATATATTATATATATATATATATATATATATATATATATATATATATATAATATTATATATATATATATATATATATATATATATATATATATATATATATATATATATATATATATATATATATATATATATATATATATATATATATATATATATATATATATATATATATATATATATATATATATATATATATATATATGTATATATATATATATATATATATATATATATATATATATATATATATATATATATATATATATATATATAGATATATATATATATATATATATATATATATATATATATATATAGATATATATATATATATATATATATATATATATATATATATATATATATATATATATATATATATATATATATATATATATATATATATATATATATATATATATATATATATATATATATATATATATATATATATATATATATATATATATATATATATATATATATATATATATATATATATATATATATATATATATATATATATATATATATATATATATATATATATACTAGTCGCAAAACCCGTCCGATGGACGTGTATGACTACTGATTTCAATTTAACGTTTCTTGCATTTGGTAAATAGTTGATTATAATTCTTGATTAACGAGTATTTCTTCTTGTTGTTTATTTTTTTAATTCGTAAATATTTGTTTGTAATTTTTTTAGTATAGTTGTTTTTAATGCATGATTAATTTTTTTCAAAGTAAATTATTAATATAGTTATTAAGATATCATTAAACTTAACATAATGTTTACATTATCAATAAGTGAGTGTGAGTTCTCTTGATAGGAACAAAAAATACGATACATATCCATTATACTTTTGGTTCGGAAAATAAGAAACGAATAAAGAAATAAGTTCAAAGGAGTTGGCCATTTTATTATTTCGTACTTTATAATCTCTCAAATCTACAATACATATAATAGTTAAGAAAATTATGACAATATTTCGTATATTCGTATATTAACGTACCATTTTAATTAAATTACAATCAATTCTTAGAATGTGGCGATCATCCGCAGGGGCAGAGATAAAGGGGTCATAAAAGTCATGTGACTCTTTAGCGAAAAATAGTAGTGTGAATTTTTGAATAATTTCGGTTTTTTTATAATTTATCCCTTTAGGAGCCATTTTGTATCGTGATTCTGACCTTGATCATTATTTAAGTGTAACGACACTTCATATATTTACGTAATTATAATTAATACCGATACTTTTGAGAATACAAACAACGTACAAATGTTTTAGAAGTAAAACACCTGATGATATCGCATGTACTTTGAAGTCTAGTGGTGTAAATCAGAAGCAACACGTGCAATATCAAAAGTCAAAACTAACATTTTTTGATCACTAAGGGATTAAGAGAGTTTGTATAAATTTATATCTAGGGTGCGTTTGGTATGCTCTATGGGAATGAGGGAATGATAGTTTGAATGATAGTTAATGTTTGGTACACTTATATGGTTATCCAGAATCGGAATCATATCTTGATTTTTAACCTTTTCCATAGGAGGCGATTGTGCCTCCTTTCTAATTTTATTCCCATAGTCATACCATATGATTCCGAAATCCATACCGATTGTGATTTATGAAAGCATACCAAACACACCCAGCATCTAAGTATTTTCATTTTTAGAAGTCTTAAAATAATTCAGGCTCTAACATTTTCTAATTTAGAAATTAATTTTATCCATCGATTTCTTTTATAACAAACTTTATAAACAACTTTTGTAACAAATTTTTCAAAAAAACTTTCATATTTAAATTGAAATATTTTTTTATTTTTTTATAATCTAATTTCACCATATTTTCAAAAATTTTGCACTCTTTAATTCAATATCCATTTTGATATATTTTAATTAAATTTTAGTTTTTTTTTTCATTTTAGTGTGTTTATTTATTTAGATTTAACTTTTTATAATTTTATCTTTAATTTGAATTTGAAGTTGGTGGGTAAAAGTGTAACATTTATTCGTAAAAAATAGTAATCAGGTACTCGTCGTCGCATTGCGCGGATACCGTAGCTATATAATGTACCTTTAAAAAGTATCTTAAATTCATTTACAATATTTCAATAACACAATTATTTCCTAAGTTTGCTTTTTTGGTCAGCAACCATTGTCCATTTGCAATTGTATTCCACCATTTTATATGACAAAATAGAGGAATATAAATGAACCAAAATCACAAATGAGTTGATGTCACGTATTTTCTTTCCCTGTTTGCTCAAAATCTATATATATATCGGAAATTTGAGAAAATCTTGATCATGAGGTGTGTGTTGTCAAAGCTTAAACCTTTTTTCATCCGATTTAAACACTTAGCTGTCTTGATAATGAGGTGATTTGTATACTCCGTAAATTGATTGACACACTCAAAATATTGTGTGTTGAACATTTTTACCCTTAATATATATGTTGAAGTTTGCCTACACCACTAATGTAAGGATATAAATGTCCACACACAAACATTTTGAGTATGTCAATCAATATAAGGAGTGTGCAAATCACCTCCTCTTGATAATATGTGTTTCTTCTTCAGTTTTCCTTCATTTTAAAATTTCTTACTAACCTACTATAAATATTTTATCATTGAAGGCTGGATATAATTGAAGTATTTGATCCTCACTAAACTTCATAACAGATGGTTCCTGTCACAACCATAGAAAAATAATACTACTTCGTATTAAATTCTTGTTATGTTGTGCTAAGATTACTGCTTCAGTTATGACCCATGTATTTATAAATGGGTCGATTTGTGTTTTTTTTAATTAAACGGGCTCAAGTCAGTTGGACTAAAGTTAGATCATTTTACATGCATAAAGTTACTCAACGGGTTAATAAGCCTAATATCCGTTATGGTGCATACAACCTCGTCTTACTAAACAAAAAAATTACTATCATATTAATATTGATTTTTCAACCATCATTGCGATTTGGCGATTTTAAATACCATAATAAATATTTTGGACAAAGAATTTTTAATTGGTCGGCATGGTCGACTTAGTGCTAGATGTGCACGTTAATCTCAGATATTCACTTGTAGCATCACATGTCACAAAAGGACCAGCAAAACTTTGTTGCTGCAGATGGCCAACATCGTTCAGGTTTTGTGTCACGGCTGAGCAATATAATGGATCATAAGAAAATCCTTTTTTGAAAACACTATGAACAATATGTAGCCGTCTTATTGTTCCTTTCAAGGTGTAGCCAAAACATTTGTATGCATTCAATGGGTTTTGATAACCGAAAGACAAGTAAGTATGAGAATAATTTATAAAACCACAGTTTCAAGTAAAAACAGTTTCTTGCTATGAGGGAGTGTAATATGCCAAAAGTGGATTTAAGTTACCATCCATTGCTTGGAAAATGCCTTCACATGCTGATCTTTGGTAAAGCAATAAGAGGCCAAGAACTACTATTTATTTACATTATAGAGGCCTGATTCAGATTATATAAATTTGCATTCATATGAACATGTAATAATACACGAACCAAGCAAAACCGAAAATGTAGAGTAAAAAGTTCAACCGCAAAAAAGAGAGCTATGGATTGTGTGTGTCTGTGTGCACTCAAGATCAGATCAAGTGCAAGATAACTGTAGTTTTACCTAACAATAAATCAGCTAAAAAGCTAGTAGAAAAAAATACTTCCAAACTCCAATATCAGTAGCCAAAAATGTTTATATCGTGATAAGTGTTTAGCATATACAGTGTAAGCAAAGCAAAATATAGACTCGCGCCTAAGCAACTTTAGGATACATACATGTAAAGAATATCATAACTAATTGTCTCTCTACTTAGTATCAAACCTCAGATGGCTAGACATTTGCACTTTGTATTTTACCCAAACGCCCTTTTATATTTTGTTCAGTCGGCTGTAACAAACACCAGTTGGCATAAATCTACATGGTAGTTTTTTTCTTTTGCTATCAAATTCACAGCTTGACCAATAGTACAAGGTTAGTTGGTTGCGCAGTTTGATACCTTGGCCTGTTTTCATTTTTACCTAAGTTGATATATGGCACGGTTTTACCCGAAATCAAACAATTATTAAATATGAGGGAGTCATGTCATTCTTTCAACAGCTTGGCTCGCTGATGTAAAATAAGACTGTGATTATTCGACACTCCGAAATCTATACATTTAACTAAAACTTTACCTACTAAAGTCTGTGATATCGTTTAACCAAATTGTTAGGACCATTGTAATAGTTATATGTAATAGGTAGACTAGGAGGTATGTAGTTCCTCCTGGTCCTAGTAGTAGTAGGAGCAAGTCCTGCTCCTGGTCCTAGTCGAAGTCAAACTTTATTATTTGCTTAATATTCTGTTAGGATATGCATGAGATATGTTAGGAAAGGATATGCATATCAGTTTTACACGTTTTCTTTAATGATGTATTAGGGTTTCCTTGTAGTATAAAAGGAACCTTAGGCAGAAGGGTTAGACACACCTTCACCAAACGTAGTTCTAGTCATTATCAATATTAGAAATCCTTAGAAAGGATCAAGTCTTTATAGTTATTCTGTTCTTCTTAATTATATTTATATTCTACATTCATATTGTATATAGAGTCTCTTTGTGATTTGACTTGTGATTACAGAAGTCATTCACCGGTCCTGACAGGCTGCAAGATCTACATCTAGTAGACCCAACGAGTGGTATCAGAGCCTGGAAGGGTCTCTATACAAGAAGAATCAAGTTTTCTAATTTCTGACAATTTGTTTATCATGTCTGCCTCAACTTCTACTCAAACAGGAGAAGACAGCACTCCTAAAATTGTGCAACCTCAGCAGATTCTGGCTACGGTCTCCAACACGAATGGAAAATTCCCTCTTCTGAAGAAGGGTGAATATGATAACTGGGCAATGAAGATGGAATGGTGGATCACCAACACTGATCAAGATCTTTGGAAGATCATTCTGAATGGGAACAGCAGGAAGCTTACTGGACGATACAAGAACGGTAATATTACTCTTCTTGACCCTAAATCTCATGAGGAAATCATAGCTATTCAGAAGGAGGTAAAAGCAAAAACGATTTTGCTTCAATCTCTTCCTGAAGATCACATGGGTGACTTCTACCATTTGGATGATGCCAGAGAGATCTGGAATGGCATAAAAGCAAGGTTCGACGGGAATGAGGAGTCAAAGAAAATGCGAAGGTCCATGCTGAGAGATGAATTTACCGAATTCAAAATCTTAGAAACTGAAGGTCTAAATCAAGGGTATGATAGGTTCCAGAAGATATTGAGCCAGTTGAATCAACTTCGGTCAAAGCCTGATGATGGTGACATTAATGCAAGGTTTCTTAAAGCCTTACCCTACTCATGGAATCAGGTGGTGATCTCTCTCAAAGCCAAAGGTGGGCTTGACTATCTCACCTTTGATGATCTGTTTCATAGGCTCAGAACATTCGAACCCCATGTGAGAGGATTTCCTAGTGACTCTTTTCCCACCCCTGCTAATTCAGCCTTTGTGAGTTCTATGGCATCTAGTCCCATGTCATATGCAAGTAGCCCAAGCAATACTGTCTCCTCTCAGCATACTGTTCAGCATACTTCTGCTCCTGATCCTACTGCCAAGTCTGGTAGTATGGTAGAAGCTGTTCTCCATTCTTTTGTGGCTGATGTTAATGCTGAACAACAACTTGCTTTTGATGACTTCAAACAGGTCGATAAACTTGACCTGGATGAGATGGATCTTAAATGGCAGATGGCCATGCTTACTCTTAGGGTTCACAAGTTTGAGAAGAAAGCAGGAAGGAAAATTAATTACAACCCTCGGGAGCCAACAAGATTCGATAGAAGCAAGGTACGGTGCTATAACTGCCAGCAACAAGGTCACTTTGCAAGGGAGTGCCCTAGCAAGAATGATCAGGAGAAGAGCAGGTACTCCGCTTTCAAGGTTCAGGAGGTAAAAGATGACAGGAAGGCATTGGTATCTGTTGACTCTATGGTCAACTAGAATGATCATCAGGCTTCTACTCTTGAATCAGCTGAATCCTCGACTGACGTGTTTGCAATGATTGCTGGGAATCTCTCTGATGCAGAAGAAGCAGACGAGTTTGCTCTTATGGGCATCTCACCTCAGGTACAACATTGTCCTCTTGGTTGTCATGATAAATACTCAGAATTGTTGTCCCAATTTAATGAAGTAAATGATCAAAATGATAAGTATTTTTTTGAGGTTCAAGCCTATAAGGCTTCATTAAACACATTGGAACAACAAAAGAGGTGGCTACAAGATACACAACGTGCGTATGAGGATAAAATTAGGATACTAAGCATTGATTTAGAAAACACTACAAATATGCTTAAATATACAGAAACTGAAAGAGATGCTAGTATCAAAGAAAAAGAAGAGATGCAAGCTAAATTAGATGCTACAATGCTAAGATTTGACAAATGGCAAAAGGCACCTAAGAATCTTTCAAAATTAATTGATAGTAGCATGTCTGGCAGAACTAAAAGAGGCTTAGGATTTGAAAAATATATTGATTCAGAAGATGTATTTGATTTATCTTTCTCAAGTGTCTTTGATGCCGACAAAGAGGATGAGGGCAAACCTAGTTACAATAGGTTTAAACCAGCAGCAGAAATGCATGCTGTCCCTCCTCCTCTTACTGGAACTTTTATGCCCACTTCATGGCATAATGACTCGGATGGATCACAGATGCTTGAGTCCCCAACAAGTTCTACTAATACTAATGACTTTGTCTCATGTACTTTTAGTGACAAAGCCGGTGACTCTACATCTAATGGTTCAAGTGACGAGTCAAGACCTACAAGTTCCAAGTCGAATGAACATGCTGCTACTGGTGCTAGGAAGTGTGAAGAAAAAGTTGCTGTCAAGTCCAGTGTGTCTGGTCCTTGTTTATTGAGTCCTAGGAAGAATGTTTTTCCTAGAAATGTGTGTAATAAAGTAGGCAGTATGAAACAATCTCATTCTAATAAAAGGTCTTTCAAAACATGTTTTATTTGTGGCAGTTCCTTTCATTTAATTAAAGATTGTGATTATTATGACACACATGCATTTGTTAATCATGCTTTTCCTGCTCCTGGTTCACAAGGAGCTGCTTCATATGCTTCTAGAAGACTTAATCCTAGTGCTCCAATGTTTAATACTTCTAGAGTATCCTCTCCTTTCGCGTCTGATTATTGGAGAGATAGTGGATTCCAAACAACCAGTAATTATTTTCAAAATTTTAATCCAATCTATCCGCATAATTTAGACCACATGTATTTTGGTTTGGGAAATTTGGGAACTGCTGTTAAGCCCTCAGCAGGTTGTTCTTGGTCAAATAATAATACCCATATGATGCATAGGCAACCAAGGAACAATGGTGGATCTCATCAATCTTCTTGGCATTCTTCTAATAATCCACAAGGCAGGCTCAAACCTGAAAAGGTTTGGGTCCCCTTAAGACACTAACTTTTGCATTTTTATTATCTTGTTGTTGTAGGTTACTCCATACCAAGATCCTAGTCTAGGTATTGTTGATAGTGGTTGCTCCAGGAGCATGACTGACAATAAAAGTCTTCTCTCTAACTTTGTACCATTTCATGGAGGCAATGTCTACTTTGGCGGGGGTGAAGGCAGAATCACTAGCAAAGGAACGATAAAGACTCCAAATCTAAATTTTGAGCAGGTCTACTATGTGGAAGCACTTCAACACTTCAACTTGATATCGGTATCTCAGATTTGTGACAAGAAGCAGTTTGTACTCTTCACCGATACTGATGCACTTGTGCTTTCCAAAGACTTTCAGCTTCTGGATGACTCACAAGTTTTACTCAGAATCCCTAGGAGACACAATCTCTATAGCATCAAGTTGAATGAAGTCAACCCTACTGGTCAACTAGCATGTCTGGTTGCAAAAGCCTCAGAAGATGAAGCCACTAAATGGCACCGAAGGATGGGGCATGTGAACTTCAAGACCATTCACAAACTTGCAAATCTAAATCTGGTCTCTGGTTTACCTCCCAAGACGTTTCGAAATGATAAAAATTGTATTGCCTGCAGCAAAGGCAAACAGCACAAAGCATCCTTCAAGGCCATTACTGCTCTAAGTCTTATTACTGAACCATTACAGCTTCTACACATGGACTTATTTGGTCCTACTTCCATCAGAAGCATTGACCACAAGCAATTTTGTTTGGTGGTAACTGATGGTTATAGCAGGTTTACGTGGGTGTTCTTCATGGCTGCCAAAAGTGAGACCTACTCAATTCTTAGAGATTTTCTTACCTTGATAGAGAATCAGCTGTCCAAGAAAGTTAAAGGTATTCGTTGCGACAACGGAACCGAGTTTAAAAATAAAGACCTCATCGCACTTTGCAATGCTAAGGGCATCAAAAGAGATTATAGTACTGCTAGGACTCCTCAATAGAATGGTGTGGCAGAAAGAAAGAACAGGACACTAATAGAAGCAGCAAGAACTATGCTTGCAGATTCCAAGCTTCCAACCATGTTCTGGACAGAAGCTGTTAATACTGCAAGTTATGTTTTGAATAGGGTTTCTATTACTAATCCTCACAAGAAGACTCCTTATGAGCTGCTCACGGGCAAAGTTCCAAATATTGCTCATTTGAAGCCTTTTGGTTGTCCAGTCACCATTCTGAATACTAGTGACTATTTGGGGAAGTTTGATGGCAAGGCAGATGAAGGATACATTGTGGGATATTCAGCTCATTCTCGGGCGTATCGTGTCTACAATCTTCAAGCCAAACGGATAATTGAAACTATTAATCTCAGGTATTTTGAGGAGAAGTCAAACATCCAAGGCAAAGGTCCAGAATGGTATTTTAATCTTGATTATCTTAGTGATTCGTTAGGATATTTTCGTTTCAAAACTAACCATGATGCAGGACCACAAGTGTTTGCAACTTCTAGTACTGGTGTTCCTTCTAGTCTTTCTGATTCAGATGACGAGGATGACATTTTTGTGGTACCATCCTATTCCACCACGGTTTCTCCTACTCCTCCTAGTGATGCAACTCCATTGGATGTACAGGATTCCCAAGCAGCTCTTGACACTCTTCTCAAGCAACAACAAGAAGCTACTAAAGAAGCTGCTCAAGGTAGTTTTGAGTTTCCCTTGGTTGAGCCTACTAACAAAGTTGCTTCTGGTACTCCAGCTTCTGCTCCTAGTGCTAGCTTATCACCTACTGGTACTCCGGCTAGTGAGTCTGCTTCCAATACACGTTTCTCCAGTCCTTCTGATTTGGGAACCATGAAAAGAAGTCTTCTACCAAGCTGGATGATATTCATAAACAACCGGTAGATGGGATTTTCCAAAATGCTTCGTATGATGCTGAATTTGTTGGTGATCTCAATAACTTGGCACCAGAAGTGGAGGTTTCTTCCAATCCAGTCTTGCAATCACATAAAGATCATCCTACCACTCAAATTATTAGAGATTCTGGTTCTACTGTCAAGATACGCAGAATGCAGTAGAAGGCCTCGTCTGATCATCATGCTCTTGTGGGCTATATTGAGGATCAAAAGCGTAATAATCATACGGACTTTCAGCATTGTTTGTTTGCTTGTTTTCTTTCACAGGTGGAACCTAGGTCTGTTTCTCATGAACTTGAGGATCAAAGTTTGGTGGAGGCTATGCAGGAGGAAATGCAGCAATTCTTGTTTCAGAATGTTTGGGTTCTGGTTGACTTACCAGATGGAAAGACAGCTATCAATACCAAATGGATTCTCAAGAACAAGAAGGATGCACGGGGAATTGTCGTAAGGAATAAAGCTAGGCTTGTCGCACAAGGACACACTCAAATTGAAGGCATTGACTATACTGAAGTCTTTGCACCGGTTGCATGGATTGAGGCCATTCGTCTGTTCTTGGCCTTTGCTTCTTATATTGTCTTTACGGTGTTCCAGATGGATGTCAAGAGTGCATTTCTCTATGGCAAAATTGACGAGGAAGTGTATGTTACTCAACCTAAGGGGTTTGTAGATCCACTTCATCCTAAGAAAGTCTACAAGGTGGTCAAGGCTCTTTATGGGTTACATCAGGCTCCTAGAGCTTGGTATGAGCGTCTTTCAACTTTCTTGTTAAAGAATGGCTATAGACGAGGTACTATTGACAAAACACTATTTCTTCGGCGGAATTCCAAGGATATTATCCTTGTTCAGGTTTATGTGGACGACATTATCTTTGGTTCTACAAGGAAGGAGTGGTGTGATGAGTTTGAACACTTGATGAAAGGCGAATTTCAGATGAGTGCAATAGGAGAACTTTTATTCTTCCTTGGTCTTCAGGTCAAGCAACAATCGGATGGGATTTTCATCAGTCAAGATAAATATGTCCATGAGATTCTTCAGAAGTTTGACATGGATCCTCTTAGACCAGCAGCAACTCCTTATGAAGTTGCTAAAATCTAACTTAAGAATGAGCCAGACCCACCGGTAAATGTTCACATGTACAGGTCTATGATTGGCTCACTCATGTATTTGACTGCATCACGTCCAGACATTATGTTTGCAGTAAGTGCTTGTTCTAGACACCAGGTGACTCCAACGGTTTCGAACTTAAATGCCGTGAAGAAGATTTTCAAGTATATCAAGGCTCAACCTAAATTGGGTCTATGGTATCCTAGAGAATCTCCTTTTGTTCTAGAAGCCTATAGTGATAGTGACTATGCTGGTGCTAATAATGATAGGAAGTCTACTACTGGTGGTTGTCAATTTTTGGGTCGTCGACTTATTTCATGGCAATGCAAGAAACAGACAATCGTAGCTACTTCTTCAACAGAAGCTGAATACGTTGCGGCTGCTAGTTGTTGTGGACAAGTTTTGTGGATCCAAAATCAGATGTTGGATTATGGTTTCAATTTTATGAATACCAAAATTTTTATTGACAATCAAAGCACTATTTGCATTGTGAAGAATCCTGTTTTTCATCAGCGGACGAAGCATATTGAGATTCGGCATCATTTTAAACGGGATGCCAATGAGAAGAAGCTGATACAGGTTCTTAAAGTTCATACGGATGACAATGTTGCTGATTTGCTGACTAAAGCTTTTGATGGTCCTCGGTTTAACCACTTGGTGGTTCATATTGGGATGGTCAATCCTTGAGGTCTAGGATTGAGGGGAGGCAAAGCCTAAGGGGAGGCTTTGTGTACATATTAGGTCAGACTAACGTATTAATAGTATTTAACAACATAGTTTCTTGGTTATGATGGTGTGTGGTGCTTATGATGGAGGATTTTTGCTCTCTTCTGGTGGATATGGCCTTACATGACTGGCTTCTGGTCCTTTTTGGTCAGCTTCTAGTTATAATTGGTTGGCTTCTGGTGGTTTAAATTCTTCCATGTCAAGTGGTGTTTGGCTCCTGGTACTGGTCTGGCATACTGTTCATTCCTTTTGTCCTTTGTTCATCACGTTTTTCTCCTGGTCTGACCATTGTGTGTTTTGACTTTTGGTCAACGCTCCCATTCCTGGTGTTTACAAGTTTGAATTCAGCATGTTAATTGGGAGTTGGTTATTATGTTAAAAAGGGCAAGTGGTTACTATGCAATTATGGTTTAATTTGAAAGGGCAACCCCCCATTAATAGGGGTCAATGAACAGTTACCACTTTCTTTATATATGGTCAACATACACCCTTGACTCACTCATTACAATTAACACACAAACAAAACCGCTTCTACTCTCTACACCCTAATCCAATCCTTCTTCTATCAATTCATCAAGATCCATGGCTGCTCTTGCTTACCAACCTGCTCACAACCGTGTTGCTTATCTGGGTGATGGTCCAAATCGTGAACATTTTGCTGACATCTTGGATTTCATTGAAGCTTCTAACTTAAGGTTTGCATTTACTGTCTGTCCCACCATATATGATAGTGTGATACGTCAATTTTGGGCGTCTGCTCAACTTGTGAATGTGGCTGGTCGTCCACGTGCACTCCATGCTACCATAGATGGATGTGCATATGTGGTAAATGAGGCTTCTATTCGCTCTTCTCTTCATCTTCAGGATGAGGGGGTGTTGAATCAATCCCCAATTCGGAAGTATTGGAGGGGATGGCTGCTATAGGTTATGAACATGGGGGGAAGTTTAACTTCCAGAAAAATAGGTTTTCCCCCCAGTGGAAGCTTCTGGTCCATTTTCTGATCCATTGTATGAGTCCCAAGTCTGGGAGTTGGGATGCTTTCCCTACTCCTTTGGCTACTGGTCTTATCTGCTTAGCCCAAGGTAGAGTTTTTAACTTTTCACATTATATATTTGAGGGGATGGTTAGTAATTTGTCTAATGCTGGTTCGAGGAAGAAGTTTCTTATGTACCCTAGGTTTCTTCAACAAATCCTTGTTTGCATTCCACGTGATAGGACTGAGCATGTGCCGTCTAAACTTACGGCTAAAGTATATTACAATATGATGAATGGGTTTACTAGGGATTGGAGGCCCCTGACTGAAGCCATGTTAGGGTTGGCTCAGGGTCCTATGGGTGAGGAGGAGGAGGCTCCTGAGTTTGTTGTGATAGATGATGACCCCATGGACGAGGAGGCTCCTACTGCTGGTGCCACTCATGTGGTAGAGGAGGAGCTAGTTGAGGAGGTGGTGGTTGAAAAACCATCTCCTACCAAGGCTGGTCCTTCCTCAGTCCCACACAGGTCTCCATTTGTGGAGACTCCACCTCCTAGTCCTGTCCCACACTCGACTGATATCTCGTTTGATGCTAGTACTCCACAGGTTAACCCACATGTTGCTTCGGGCTCCAGTGATGCTTTCCCTGATCCAAGTTCTCTTGGTGGGCAGGCGGAGGAGCCTACTACACTGATATCTTTGCTTGATCTTATGCGCAGGTACCATGAGCGGATGATTTGTTTGGAAGATGATTTAAACCAACATCGGAAGCTTACAAGGGAGTTTGTTCTTCCTCTGGCTGATCACATCAAGGCGTTGGAGACTCAACAACGTCGTCGCAAGAAGCATGTGGTTCATTCAGATTCTGAGGATGAGGGTGCGGAGAATGTTGAGGATGGCTTGACGTTGTTGGCAAAGGCTGCCTTTGCTGATAAAGTTTATGATGATTTGCCGGTTCCTCCAACGTCCTCCAATGTTCCTTCTCCTAGTGCTATTCCCCCTTTTATGGGTGGTGATTCTGATCCTGCTGATGGTTCTCTTGCTGGTCCCTCTCATGATCCGAAGGGCAAGGCTCCAATGACTGATCCTCCATCCCCATCTCGCAAGCGTACCCGTCGCCAGATTGAAGAGGAAAGACTTCGTGAGGAGGCTGCTCGTCGGGTTCAAGCTGAGATTGATGAAGCTGATAGGGCTGCTGAGGAAGAGCTTCGAGAGCGCAGGCGTGCACAAATTCAGCATGATGCCATGCATTGGAGTGATAGTGAATGGATGCAAGTGTTGAGTGTTCTCACTCGGGATTATGCTCAGTTTAAAGATCTTTTGGGTGATGATGTTGATGAACACAATTGTATTCCGCGGGCTATGGTCATGATGCGTAAGCACCAGTTGGCTCTTGCTGCAGAACTTAAGAAAAAGAGAAGGAACAGACCTTTATCTCGGGCTGAGGAGCGCCAGCAGATGCAACGTTATGTGAAATATCAATCTGCTGCTCATTTCAATGCTCCTTGGACTTGGGCTCGGGTGCGGGCTTTGACTTTTGATGAGCTAAAGGCCCTTTATGAAAAGATGGTTAAGCGTCAGAGTCAACCTATTCCGGAAAGATTTGTTTATCATCCTCGTGGTGTGACTTCTTCTATGCCTGCTGATTCTACTGGTCCTTCGTCTGCACCCACTCCTGGTTCTGCTGGTAGTCCTTCTGGTTTTGTTGCTACTTCTGTTGGTCCTTCTACTACACCTTTGGTTGCTCCTATGGGTTCTACTGCTGGTCCTGCTACTATCATCTTTGCTACTACCACCACCACTCATGCTTCTACCACCACACCTGTTACTACCACCACCACACATGTTCCTGCAAGCACCTTTGTTGATACCACCATACCTACTGCTACTACATCTGATGTGCCATCTCCATCACCATCAGTTCCTGGCACTCAACCTAATCTTACTTCTGATGCAGCTCCTAGTGGTCCATTGGGTGGACATATTCATGAGTCTACTTCTACTACTTCCCCTGCTGCTGCTGAGGTTAAGGTAAAGGTTGAATCAACACCTTCTGCTTCCACACCTAGACGTTCCCTTCGCCAGAAACAGGCTCGTCGTATTCGCCGTGGTAAGACAGTTCCTTTTGAGAAGCGTGATCCTGAGAATTTAATTGATGCAGCTTCTGACTGCGATTCTGACTTACCCTTGGGCAATGGGAACATTACTGGTTATACGGTTGAGCGTTCTGCAACACTTCCGGGTGGCGTCTCCCATCGGATTACTTTGAGTGATGGGTCTGTGCGGTTGGCAACGGGTTTGCAGGGTGTGTTGTCTTGGGCTGACCGTATGGATCTTATGGCGTTGTATGGACTTGTTGATTCTAGTATGCCGTTTGACCCCATGGCTGTGTCTTCATGGCCTGGTATGCGAATCTGGGCTAATCTCAAGCTGATGTTGGATCCTCCTCCAAATGCTCCTGTTTCGGGCATATGGAAGGATCAAATGCAATGGGAGATTCTGCGCTGGAAGCTATATGCTGGATGTGGTGTTCATATGTTGGAATTAGAATCTGGTCATATGGTGTTTATGCTGACGGATGTGGAGTATCCTTTGACTATTTCTTCCATGGAGGCGATGTTGGCGAGTCACTTACAAATTTCTACTGCTCCTTCTGGAAATGAGTCAAGTATGGCCACGGCATTGGTAGAGGGTATTCAGGCGCGGTTGCTAGCAGATAAAAAGGCTGCTTCTGGTATGTAAGGTGATTGGGTTGTAAGTGTTTCTGCTTTGTATTTTTGTTCATTTGTTCTTATTTTTATTCTTTTCACCAATATGTACAGTGATTGGTGAATTTCATTTTATATAGTTAAAAAAAAAAAAACACATTTCCTAATAATAATAAAAAAAATAATAATAATAAACATACTTTTTATATAATATCTGCTTATACTTTAAAAACAGTTTAGATTTTATACTTGTACATAATATCCCTTGGCTGCTTCACAATGTGGTTTCTGGTTACTGATTGTGCGTGTTCTGGTACTTGGTTTCACTTGGTGTTGGACGTGGTCCACACAACAAATGGTTCTCAACTTACCATGTCTAATCGACAAGAAAAAGTTGATTCACCTTGAGGGTACGGCTCCTGGTGCGATTCTCAAATCCGTTGATGGTTGCCAGGTTACCCAAAACTGGATGGTTTTCACTTGCCATAGTCTTGGACTGAAAAGTGGCTAATCCAAGGGGGTACGGCTCTTGGTAAAGATCTTGTCAAATCCGTTGATAGCTGTAATAGCTTGCTTAAAGCTATAGGGTGTTCAACTCACCGATGCTTCATTGCTAAGAGTTGGCGAGTCCAGAGGGGTACGACTTCTGGTAAAGACGCATCAAATCCGTTGACGGCTGTGATGGTTTGCGTAAAATCATCAGGGTACTTCCACTCACCATTGATTCACGTTCTAAGAGTTGGGCTGGGTTCTAGTCTCCCAGGGTGATGCTTATTCCACCAGAATGACTAGCTAGCCCAAGAGCGAGCAGCTACTTGGTAAAGGCTCATCAAATCTGCTCATGTTGCTGAAAAGATTCAACACGATGCTGATTTGTTACAAGCTTTGGAGAAGCTTCTAGTGTTTCATGTTGCGGTGGTTACTCTGATTCTTATCTTGTTGATGCTGCTATTTGTTTTGCTGATACAATCCTCGGGCTTTCTTTGCACGTTTTCCAGGAAACTTGAACTCAACAGGTCAAATTCAAGTTTAGGGGAGGATTGTTAGGACCATTGTAATAGTTATATGTAATAGGTATACTAGGAGGTATGTAGTTCCTCCTGGTCCTAGTAGTAGTAGGAGCAAGTCCTGCTCCTGGTCCTAGTCGAAGTCAAACTTTATTATTTGCTTAATATTCTGTTAGGATATGCATGAGATATGTTAGGAAAGGATATGCATATCAGTTTTACACGTTTTCTTTAATGATGTATTAGGGTTTCCTTGTAGTATAAAAGGAACCTTAGGCAGAAGGGTTAGACACACCTTCACCAAACGTAGTTCTAGTCATTATCAATATTAGAAATCCTTAGAAAGGATCAAGTCTTTATAGTTATTCTGTTCTTCTTAATTATATTTATATTCTACATTCATATTGTATATAGAGTCTCTTTATGATTTGACTTGTGATTACAGAAGTCATTCACCGGTCCTGACAGGCTGCAAGATCTACATCTAGTAGACCCAACACAAATAACAGGTTATTGGAATAATAATGGAGCTACGGTGGTAATGTAAAAACTTTCATATGGGAACGGGCGAACACATATTGTAATTCGTTGGTAGCAGGTCAAAACATGTAATGAAATATAAATTTCTTGTAACAAACAACCATTGGGACACTGTTACTATGATAATATAACAGAATTGAGAGTAAAGATGAAAAACAAAACATATAAATCGCAGAGATACTTGGAACTCTACTCCCTTTTCTTAAACTCTTGGCAAGTACACTTTGCTTTTTCTTCCTAGTTAAATCTATACACCAACAACTGAGTGAAACATCGACGAAAGTTTTAACAAAGATGGATACGCTATGGTTAACAATGTACATGCAACCTCGAGATCTGATTCCCCACAATTGAGTGGCCTCGGGTGAATCATATGAGCATCCATGCTGCAAATAAATAATAATTATATTAAGAATAGTAGATAAGAGCTTTTATATTCTTAGAGGTGTGTGCTGATTATTCAAGGCTGAATCTATCATACCCGGTTGTCAGGGTCAAATGATGAATGTGATTACCTAAAATGTTGGGCAGCAACATAATCTGAAGCTGAGAATGATTGAAAAGGTAACATAGGTGTACGACTATTTATAGTGTTTTCATGAGAGAAAAAAATGCAAACACACTCATAAAAAAGATTTGACACATCAGCACCGTCCAATTCGTACCTGCTGCTGCTACGCCATCATTCCCGTATTGGAATATTCAAACAACCTTTGGGACACAGTTACTATGGTAATATAACAGAATTGAGAGTAAAGATGAAAAACAAAACATATAAATCGCAGAGATATACTTGGAACTCTACTCCTTTTTCTTGAACTCTTGGCAAGTACACTCGGCTTTTTCTTCCTAGTTAAATCTATACACAATACGCCAACAACTGACATCGACGAAAGTTTTAACAAAGATAGATACACTATGGTTAACAATGTACCTGCAACCTCGAGATTTGATTCCCTACAACTTAGTGGGCTCGAGTGAATCATAGGAGCATCCATGCTGTCAGTAAATAATAAACCAACCTCTAAAGCCATGAGGGCATCATTGATCGTCCGCTACTTAGCTATATAGACAGCATGTCGAGGATGAGCCTGACAAAGTATAAAAGAATCTTGTCGAATGCAACTTTAGTCTTTAATATTTTGAATTATTCTTTAAAATTAACGAACAAAACAAACATTGCTTGCCACATGATATTTCAAGGCTGAAATCACCAGTATAATTACCCAACAGTATATTTTTAGATTTAATGCAAAGAAAAACCATTAATACAGATAGAAGTGTTTATATTAGTAGTAAGGAATATGTACATAATCACACTTTGGAACATCTTCACTGGGCCACGTTCTGAAAAGATTATAATGTGTCGTCATGGACCAGGTTTCCTAAAGCCTTAACCTAAAAGAAAATAAGCATGTAGCATAACCAATGAATCTACAGGAAATACATTGATCAATTATCATATATACAAAAGTAATAAGGATTTCAGTTTTACAATTAAATGCACTCATGTTCATCTTGCTAATCCAATCAACCAAGCATCCAACCACGACTTAAATTAAACCTTAATTAAGGTGTAGAGGTAGAAAATGCAGGGTCAGATAGGTAAAATAAGGGTCGATATGACTGATTACTTGGTGTCAATATGGGTCTGATAGAGTGGCATGGGGCATTGATTATATGAATATATAAAGTAAACAGTTACCTGTATAGAAACCGCCTCTTCTTGTTCTATGCCAGTTTCACAGTCATTGATTCAAGTCAAAGTATTCCTCTTGTTAACCGGGTCAAATAAAAATAGATGGATCTCTCGAATTCCCGAGCGGGACTAAAACACATAATATGACAACTGTATTAGGTCATTTAAAAGAGGTAAACACTTAAAGCGATAGTAAAAGAATGGTACCAACAGTTTCGAGATTTGTAAAGTTTGTCTGTACATATGTTATAAGATGTAGCGGGATTATGTTATATGGAAAATGGGAAATGAAACTAATAGTATTAATAGGAACAGTGATGTGCAACGGTTTATATACTAACCTTTTATTATTTGTATCTGTGTAGATGTACGCAATGATGTATATCCCTCTAAAGAGTCGTTAAAAACAATGTATCTACAAAATATGGAAAACTGAATGTTAGGCAATAGAAATGGTAAAAGGCTAGTATATAAATTCAACAATTACAATAATAAAATGATGTCCCCAACACTAATAAAATCAACAATTACAATAATCAAATAATCAAGTTTGAGTAATAAGATACTTACACTGCATCAAGCGCCATTCCAGAATTTCCAGGTTTTTGATCTGCTTCACTACAAATCCTTGCATTCTTTATCGAACTACCAGGTTGTTCTATCAGTTTGAAGATGATGTCAATTTAATCTTGGAAAAGTCCTCTTTGCATGATGAAATAGGTGTCGGCAAATTCCCCGTGCCAATAGATTCAGCGCCACTTGGTGAACTGCATATACAATGTCCAAATTAAAGGTGTTGTTTGTTCTCAAGAAGTTTTCACTGTGGAATCTGAAAACCACCTATGAATGTTTAATAGGTTTTAAAAAAAAGAATATGATCTTGATATATAAATGAACAAATACAATACATAGAGAGAGATTGACCAAGAAGTTCCAAAAAATAAAAAACAATAGACGTAATCTGGATATATTGCTCAAAGATTGAATAATAGAGCGAAAGACAATATCTTTTGACCTATATTATCTGGTCCATGGCACCTTCCTGATGCATTTGCTCGTCTGCAAGTTGTGCCAGACTAAATTTCTTAAATTTAACAATCACAATTAGCATCTAATTCATATGGAAATAGGCAATGATGAGCAGAATACCTTATGTTGGTATACTCAACCCCGCAACAACAAGTGTACCTCAGCATATTTAGTATCAACAGGAACTATCTGAAAATTTATTGCAGCAATAACTTAAAGAAGAGAATATACTTCAGTTTCATGTGTACTTATGCATAACTTATATTGTCATTGGGTATCATCTCCTATGAAAACATGATCTTTACCTCAAGAATTAGAACATGTTCAGTTACTAACAGAAGTGGCTGATGTTTGAGAGTGTAATTATTACCACCAGCCTTGGTCAAGGTATTGGTGGCCTTTCCGAGGATGATGTGGATGAAAATCTCAGGCTGTCCATCTAGCTTGCTCTTGTCGGCCAAGCTCTCACATCGTATTTTTTCAAGAGCTGTAAATAATGTTGAGTTGTTAGCTTTACTACATATGCAAACAATAAATCACGAATTAATCACAAAGATGCTTTTCACTATCAGGAGCAACACAAAATAGCTTATAGTACCTTTCAATTTGCCTCGCAATGTAGCATTTTAAGAAAACTGCACGAATGTAAGCGGTTAGAGCTGCTGCCATCTCGCCTTCAACATATAAGACACTTAGTAGTTACGTCATTATTTTTTTAATGTAGTATATGTTGCTAAATTGTTTCTCGGTATACGCGAGTGGGTACTACTATAGTTCTTTCTCAGAAAGTTAACATTCCAACTGTGTAGTCTATCCATTTTTTTACCAACAGTATCTTTGATACTACATAGTAATTACACAAGCATTTTAGATGCCATTTTTTAATAAGGATAAAAAGGAGTACAATGAGGGTTTACCTTTTACTGGGACATGAATCAAGGGAGGTGACTGAAAATCCCAGATGAAGGTGCTTACTCGGATAACAGGACTCCTATCTCTAATCCAAGTCATGCTTGATCCACATAAGTTTTTGTATGCAACTATATAACTGCAAGAGTTGGAATCATCGGTGTAATAGCTACATATTCAACTAATATGCGGTCAATAAACAGGGCTGATTGTCATATACATGACTTAATTTTCAAGAAACCATAGACGTTTTGTGGTAAGATCATAAATTATAAATAAGTAGATGTTTTTCCTTGTTGTGCTGAAGTACGTGGAATATAATTTAGATACATCGTCATCCAAGCTGTTGTATTTATTCACTGTTTGGGTAATCATGCAAAGTTCGAGCCAACAAACTCTTAAGATACACTTCACCAGCCTTTGAAAGAGATTTATGTGCTTTGATTTTGGTAAATATATATTTTCTATTATATTTAAAGAGTTTACCAATTCACAATATAGATTTACCAATTTACGAACTATCCTCACTTGAATTAGTTCCAGAATGAGATGAAAAAATGAAAAGAAAACAATAAAACCAAGGGTTTTATGCAATAATACAGACCTGAAGTGGATAGCAACATAATCTGAAGCTGAGAAAAAAATTACGACTATTTATAGTGTTTGCATGAGAGAAAAAAATGCAAACAAACTCATAACAAAGATTTGGCACACCCGCACCATCCTATTCGTACCTGCTGCTGCTACGCCATCATTCCAGTACTGGAATATTCGTGATTATGCATATATAACAGCCTTAAGCAAAACCTAACTAAGTATTATTAAAATAACAAAACTACAAAAGTAAACAATATCAAAATACATGAATTATTCCACACTTGTGACGCCTCATCTCTATCTCTGCCTGAAATTATATAATGACAAATCTCAAGGACCACAAAGAAACCAAAATCAACAAGTAGAAAGAAGAAATAATTTCAAATCACAATTATACCTCAAGTTTATAAGCTATTGCTCGATTGTAATCTCATTAAGTCGATAATCACATATGCTTGTGTATAAAACATGGTAAAGAAAGAAGGTGAATACACATGTCTTCCATATATAGTGTATATTGTAGTAAATTTACGGGCATGCATTGATACATCCCTGTTTCTATGCATTTCGCCTAATACTATAAAAGATTATAAGACATACGGTGAACTTAAAAGATGTAAGGAGTCCATAACAAAGTGCATACCTGGAAAATTGGTTCAATGATACACTCCCAGCGGTAAATCACAATTATACCTCACGTTTATAAGCTATTGCTCGATTGTAATCTCATTAAGTCGATTATCACATCTGCTTGTGTATAAAACATGGTAAAGAAAGAAGGTGAATACACATGTCTTCCATATATAGTGTATACTTTAGTAAATTTACGGGCAGGCATTGATCCATCCCTGTTTCTATGCATTTGGCCTAATACTATAAAATATTATAAGACATACGACGAACTTAAAAGATGTAAGGAGTTCATAACAAAGTGCATACCTGGAAAATTGGTTCAATGATACACTCCCAGCGGTCTGCTCTTCAATGTAACTAATTATGCACGAAATCACAAAATTAGTGTAGAATGTGTGGCAACTTTGATTATGCTTATGATTTAGGGTCATACTAACCAGTTTTGTCCTGCGGTGTAGTAGCACCACCATGATTAACAAAAACAGAAACATAACAATTGTGGTTCTGAAAACCTAAAAAAAGAATATCTCCACTTTTGTTAAACAAGTAAATCTGCAGAGTTAAAAAAATAATATTATAACTCAAATATCGAAAACACTAATATCAAACCCTAATACCAAGAAACCAAACATATACATAGTCCCAAAAGACCTCGTGAGGTTAAATCCTTTAAACTCATAAACATATTTTTGTTATCTCATGCATTAAATAAAAATCAATTACACTAAATTATTGATGAATAAAATACCTCATGAGGAGTTTCAATGGATTTTTCTTAACCCTAATTTAAGACATTTTTGTAATGTACGTGTTTTAATGTTATTGTATCTTTTTAAAACGATAACAATATAATTTTCATACTTATCAAATATACTAATGAATATCCGGTAAAAAATTTAGACTTTAGTTATCTATGAACTTAAACACTATTTATATATATATTAATGTTTAAGATATAACTAACAAAATTGTGTTGGTCCAATGGTTATCAAGTTTTCACAATATTCAAATGGTCCCATGTTCGACCTTCCAAGTGACATAATTTTGTAATAATTCCGAATTTTCATATTAGCTTATAAAAATGATGACATGGATTTATGGGATGCTTATGTGGCATATCCATCCTCTTATATATAATGTAAAGAAAGATATATATATATATATATATATATATATATATATATATATATATATATATATATATATATATATATATATATATATATATATATATATATATATATATATATATATATATATATATATATATATATATATATATGATGGATTTAGGTTTATTATAAAATATGTATTTTAATTATATAATCATGATTAGATTACATAGGGTTCATAAATAAACATGTTATGGGTAATTAATTTGGCTAATTGTGTTAAATTCGTTTTTAAAAATTGGGCAGAATTTTAGGTCCAAGTACCCATAGAAAGGTATTTGAGTTAGCTTTTGAATGCAAGAAACTAGAACTAATTTGGATCTCGGGAAGTGGGTCAAAAACATGTTACAACAATCGGTGGTCAAAACAGTTTTGGATCAGTCAGTTTTAAATTAATGTTTTAAGATGGTTAGGGTACTTAGGAGTACAATTGGACCTTCAAAAAAATATGAGAGTTATTTTATATGTTAAATAAGACATCTAAAAGAGGAATAATAAATTGGGATAGTGGAAGACCCTCTAATCATAACAAACGTTTCATATGTTAAAAATCAGTAAAAATTGGATAGGTAAAATTATATATATATGTATATCAAGGCCTTAACAGTAGCTTTAAGGTTGGGGCAAAAGATGGGAGTTATCTAATACATGTAAGGGCAAAGGTTTTTCTTTATAGAAAGCATGGGGTTGGTTAGGTCGGCGTTTGGCTCATAGTTTGGGGACTCAAATCGGGACTGTTTTGGGTAAAATGTGAACGGGATAAGTTATTAACTTAACTAAGTT
Organism: Glebionis coronaria; assembly: GCA_025667525.1. Taxonomy (NCBI): domain Eukaryota; kingdom Viridiplantae; phylum Streptophyta; class Magnoliopsida; order Asterales; family Asteraceae; genus Glebionis; species Glebionis coronaria. Next base: position 372,501,999 of record CM046879.1, on the reverse strand, counting down.
AAAGACTTGTTAGAGAAGGTTAATGGGATGCTTAGAGCATATAAATGAAGTTAATATGAGGTTAAGGGTTAGATTTCCATCATAGATTGATGAGCCATTCTAGTTATTGGTTCATGTCTTGATATTATTCATTTTATTTGTTTAGTTTTTTGTTAGTGCGCAGAATATTTGGAGAAGTTCAATCAGGTGAGTTCATAGTCCTATTTTTACTAAGTTTTTAAATGTTTTTCCACTATGGGATGGAGATGACACTTGTAATGTTTTTAAATGTCTTATTACTATGTTCTTTAAAATGTTTTGATAATATGATTTTCAAATGTATGGACTTAATGTGTTATTATGTGATATGCTTACTTATGTGTTATGTTATATGTTCTATTATGTATACTGATATGCGTTCGGAGTACTTGGGTTATGAGTACATGTGCATCGTCTTTTTGGAGACAAGATATCTCATTGGGGGTATGGTACATCTCCACACTGGGTGAGAGAAATATCCGGAGAGGTGTAGGTGAATTGTTCTTATCATATGTTCTATTGTTATAATATGTTTCGTGTGTAGTTGTATGTAACGTGAATATCACTTTATAGTCCATTGATTTGACTTATTTTTCTTCAACTTATTTACAGCGGATGTAAGTTTCTTATGATGTTCTAGATAACTAAACTTATGTTCTCACCAACTTTATGTTGACAAATTTTAGTGTCATTTTCATGTGAGGTACTTATGAAGGATAGTGTTAGAAGTGGCTAGAGTTTAGAGGCTGTTGGGATTGCATTAGGAGGAATCCCTTTCCGCTTAGTTTTCTTTTCATTGTTTGAATAAGTGATACATTTTATACAGATATATGTTTGATGTTAGTTTATTTGTTTGTCTTTGGTAAGAGGTAGGACTTTTACCTACTTACCTAGACTCCTGCATTGTTGAGATATTGTCATGACATTTATGTCATCATTTATGATATTTTAATTTCATTTAGTTCTCTCTATAGACACGTTATGGTTGTGATGATATCCATATGTCGCGCCCCATATTCCGCCAAGGTGGGGTGTGACAGAATGGTAGCATAGCTAATGGTTATAGAGAATTAGGTTGCCTAGTTACGTAGCCTAGTCTATAGCTTAAGGGTCCCTGCATATAGGCGTCATAGGAGTATGTGTGCATTTTATATTAATTGATGTGTTTGGATGTTATTTATTGTGATGTTTTGACTAGTATGGATTGAACCATAGTAAGTTCATACTTAGCCACAGGTTGATTTCCTTTTCGGGTTTTGACTAGGGCGGGTTGAACCACAGTCGTCCATGCTAGTCATTGTTGTATTTTGCTTAAATTGTACATTATAGTACATAATTTGGTAAATGATAGTTTCTGTCTTTCGTTGTGTTATTCTATGTATCTGATGAGTAATATGTTCTTTTGGTGCTTAATTCATGCCCCATAAGAGACACGTAGTGGTGCAAGCCACTGGGATTACGAGGATAGGATGCAACCAACGTACAAACTATATGAGTGGTAGGATCTATGTGCTTATTTGAGTTGGTAGACTGATGTGTTATGTTTAGTATTAATTCTTATAAGTGTCAGCATAGGAGGGAGTGCATTGGTGAAAGGGGACTCGTATAAGTACGGTGGCCAACATAGTTATACAAGTACCACAAAATCGATGGGTTTCTAAGCATGATTGCATAAAAGAGGGTTAATACATGCCTGTATAGTATTATTGGAAGTGCTTATGGCTATGTGTAGGTGTGTACATAGTATTACATATATTACATAAGTATTTTGGTAATAATTAACGAGTGTGCATGACCGTATATGGACAAGTTGTCATCGTGTGTACCAACGACACCTTGATCTACTCGAAGTCGGAGCAGGAGTGTGGGAAGAATTGTAAGTTGGGTTTAAAGTTACTTAGGCAAGTGAAGTATGATGGAACTTCCAACTCTGAAAAAAATCTCAAGTCGGAAAAAATCTTCAAAGTGCTGATCTCATAAATTCTTATCTCTGAAATTTTTACTAGTTGCTCATCTCGGAAATTTTTTCAAAATCCTTATCTCGGAAATTCTTATTTCTTAAAATTTAAAAGTTCACCAACTCGTAAATTTTAGAAGTACACCAACTCGGAAATTTGCAAGTCACCAACTCGGAAATTTTAGTAGTACACCAACTCGGATATATTTTGCAAGTCACCAACTCGGAAATTTTGGTAGTACACCAAATCGGAAATTAGGGTTGTTGGGAACTATTTGTAATATTACCAAGTACCGTTAGTATGTAACGAAGTATCGCTAGTATAGCAAGTACTGTTAGTATATGCGCGGTATATCACCAAATACCGTTAGGCTTATTGTAAGTACTACTAGCTAAAATAAGAACATATATATCTTAGGTAAAGATATATTCTAGTTATTATATGAGTATATCGTGTGTAATATACATATCCTAATAGAATATTCTAGGTGTTCCTTGCACTATAAAAGGATCATAGGTACGATGAGTTTATTGTACCTCAACACAACGATTAATAAGAACGAGTTATGTAGCCCGCGCTTCGCAACAGAGGTACAAGGCTAATTGCTGCATCAAACCGATAATGTGAAGGGTTATTTACGTCAATGACTGGCCTTGCAAAAAACAAATAACATACGATTAAGTTGCAACATTTTTTATTATAATATATATATATATATATATATATATATATATATATATATATATATATATATATATATATATATATATATATATATATATATATATATATATATATATATATATATATATATATATATATATATATATATATATATATATATATATGTTTACGTTAGAAGTGTTGCAATACTGGGCTTGTTTGGTCCGCAATTCGACGAACATTTTAGAGATATTTTGTTTCTCAAAAGAATCGATAAATATTCGTCCCAAGTATAATAAATAAACTTTGTTATACCAAGTAGGTGTAGATAATTAAAAATTCGAGTGCGTTTTTGTAAAACATTGTATAATATAGAGGGTTGATTTGTAAATTGTTTTTTTATTAAGAGCATGAACATTCGTGTTTTGACGTGGAATCCAAACGACAACCACAACACAATGAAACAACATACTTCTTCTCTTTATGACGTCGTTTACTTCAACATTTAATATATACGAGGTATATAGCCTGTGCTTCGCGGCGGATGATGCAGGACCAACGATTGTAGTGGACCAATAGTATGAAAGATTTTTCGCGTCAATGACTAACCTTATTGGGAACGAATACCCTTAGTTTAAATATGTATTAAGTTTCAATATTTTTATATAATTATGTGTATGTCCGAAGCATTTCAATATCGGACTCGTTCAATTCGTAATTAGACCGTATTTTCAACGGTATATTTTTCCCAAAAGACGATACATATACACTCAATATTTGATAAATAAATTTTATTGTACTAAAATATGTAAATAGTTAAAAAAAAAAATAAAACCCTTTTGTAACAGTTCATATCATATAGCCATATAGAGTTCATTTTGTAAAGTTGTTTATTTGTTTACCATCCATTTTTATGAGAGATTTTCAAAATGACGACTACAATTCAATGAAACGACATTGCATATTTTTTACGACGTCGTCTGCTGCGATTGATAATACAGCTCGCGTTTTACGACAGAGGATCAAAGACTAACGACAAAAGTGAACCGATAATATGAATAATTGTTTGAGTAAAGGATCGACCTTACAAAGAACGAATAATTTCAATGACTATTTTGATAATAATATATTTTAAATGTGTATTATATTATAATATTTTTATAAAATCATACGTATGCTAAAGGTATTAATGCATTACAATATTGGACTCGTTTGGTTCGCAATTAGACGGGTTTTTAACGGTATTTTTAACCCAAAAGAATCGATAATATACGCTACGTAGTTTATAAATAAACTTTGTTATACCAAAAGATGTAAATAGTTAAAAGCTTTAAGTCATTTTTGTAATGAATCTTAAAATGTAAGGGGTTTTTTGTAAATTTGTTTTTTATGCATGTAGTGAGGCAGTTTTGTTTTGGTGGGGATTCAAAACGACGCGGATAAATGAATAAAACGACACTGTAATTTTCTTTACGATGTCGTATGCGTCAAAGTTTAATATATATTATAATCGAATAGTTAGGTTATATCTCTGTTCTTCTTTGCGTAATTAAGTTAGATTCCGTATAACTTCTTTGAGTTGAGTATGAGTATCTCAAGTGCTCTAGTTTGTTTGCAAGCTATTGTGAAATCCTTATGTAACATCCCGCCTACTCAGACCACAATATTGTTCGCTTTGCCCGTAAGCTCACGGCTTTGCTTTGTGGGCCTCTTGTGAAGATTTCCCGGCGGGTCACCCAAGCCAGTACTACTCTCCCATGAGCACGCTTAACTGCCAGTTCCTAAGAACCCCACTTGCAATAGACCACAAAACGCGTTGTGTTATGAGAAGGCGACTGTTATCTTATGAACCATAGATTTCTCTTGGCCACAACCAATGTGGGATTTGCCTAGGGTGTCACAATCAACCCCCCCCCCCCTTCGGGACTCATCGTACTTGATGAGGTTTGCCCCACCATCTCAAACGGCTCAGGAGTGTCTCTGATACCACTTGTAACATCCCGCCTACTCAGACCACAATATTGTTTGTTTTGCCTACAAGCTCACGACTTTGCTTTGTGGCCCTCTTGTGAAGACTTCCCGGCAGGTCACCCAAGCCAGTACTACTCTCCCATGAGCATGCTTAGCTGCCAGTTCCTAAGAACCCCACTTGTAGTAGACCACAAAACGCGTTGTGTCATGAGAAGGCGATTGTTATCTTATGAGCCATGGATCTCTCCTGGCCACAGCCGATGTGGGATTTGCCTAGGTTGTCACACCTTACCAGGATCTCGATCTATTCAAAAGGATAAACAAGTGGTATTAGAGCTTGTTGAGAAACTCTGAATAAGTAGAACAAACACCATAAACCTAAACTCACACAATATCCACATCATGTCTCATAATGGTGATCAACTTCTTTTTGGAGACGACTTCCAAAACGGTGAACCTATACCTCAAGGACAACCACATGTGAAAGTTGCTCTAGTTGTGCAAGATGCACCAGTTGTGCAACCTGTACCACCTGTGCAAGCGACACCAGTTGTAGCTGCAACACCAACAGCTACAACCACTCCCCATACTCTATCTGTTGTAAAACTCCCCATTCTCAAAAACGACAACTATGAAATATGGGCTATGCAGATGGAACACTACTTGAATCACACAGATTACACTTTATGGGAAGTGATCAAGAACGAGAACAGTCCGAAAAGGTTGAATTGGCTACCTGATGGCACTTGTTATGTTTTACATGTTGTAACTGCTACTGAGATTCAGGCTGATATTAGAGAGAGAAAGGCCAGAACTGCTTTGGCTATGGCACTCTTACAAGATATCCTACCTAGCTTTCATCATTATAGATGCAAAGGTTATGTAGGATGCAATCAAGCTTAGATTTGGAAGAAACAACAAATCTAAGAAGATGAAAAAAACTATGTTGAAGCAAGAGTTTGATAGCTTCATGATTTTAAGTGAAGAAAGAATTCATAAAGGATCTGGAAGGTTCAGTAAGTTTCTTGTTCAACTAGTATTCAATAGACTTGAAATCCCCAATGATGAAGCAAATCAAAAGTTCTTGAGAGAAGTTCTACCAAAATGGAAATCAATGGCTTCCTCACAAGAGATGATCTAGATGCTACACCATTTGATCATCTCTACAATAATCTTAGGTTGTATGAGATGGATGTTAAAGGTATTACACTAGCTGTGGCACCCTCATCAAAGCGTAACTTGGCTTTTGTATCTAAAGGAACGAGCGGTACATACTTCCAAGGTACCGCTAGTAGCTCAACTAATGGTACTTACTTTCAAAACACCGCTGGTAATCCAACTAACAGTACATACTACCAAGGTACTGTTAGTAGTCCTTCAAACATACAAGGAAGACCTCCATCATCACTTAATGAGAATGAAGCTTTCTCATTCTTTGCTGTTCAAGACAATAGACCAAGGTTAACCCTTGATGATCTATTCTAGATGGATGATGCTAATATAGAAGAGATGGATCTGAAGTGGCAAGCAGCTATGATATCTGTCAGGTCCAATAGGCTCTACAAAAGGACTGGAAGGACTATGACTGTTAATCCTATGGAACCATTAGGATATGACAAGTATAACGTTGAATGCTATAACTATGGAAAACTTGGACACTTTGCCAGGGAATGCAAAAGGTATAAAGCTTAAGGAAGCAATCAGAAGTCCAAGAACAACAATAGATCTAGTACTAGGATAATTGAAAGTGTTCCAAAAGGTGATAGCAGAAGTCCATTGAGTCCAAAAGGTTCCAACTCAATGATATCAGTAGATGGGACATTTAATTGGGCTCTAGCACATGAGGAAGAAGAGCATGGTCTAATGGCTCTTTCTCAAGGAGATAGTGAGGTACACCATTGTTCTTAAGTTTAATAGTCTTAAAGTAGAACTAGAAGAACAATATCAAAAAGTCAACACATGCACTGTAGAATTAAATGCTTTTAAACAAGGTGTTAACAAATTAGAGGCCAATATGGTTTTGTACTAAAAAGGTCAGTAAAACTATGAAGAGAAAATTAGAATTTTGACTCTTCAAATGAGAGAGAAAGATACAGCTATCCAAGCCTTTGAAACACAACTTTTAAAAGTTTCAACTAAAATTGAAGTGTTAAAAACTAATTTATTTAATGAAAGAGAAACTATTAAAAACTAGCAAAACTCTTCAAAAGGCACTAGAAAGCTAATTCATTCTCAAATGGGATATTATGAGAAGACTAGTTTGGGGTACATAGAAGAACAACCTGGTATAACATTCTCTCATAAGGATCTGTCAAAAGGTATTTTTGATAGTTCTAGTGGTGATTCAGAGGATGTTCCTGAGAATGATAGGTATGTTGAAGGAATGAAAGCAGTTCCTCCACCATTATTATTTTTTTTGGGTAAAAGGGAACAAGGTTCCCCGGTAAAATATATTAATCACCCAAATCATTAAGTACACTGGAATACGGCTGAAGTACCGTATTAACCTCAAGACAATTCTTGAACTACAAGATTATATGACAGGCCATATAATCACATCTACAAAAACAAGAACACCAATAGAAAAGAACCACTTAAAGGTACACAAGCACACCAAAGAGTCCATCATCTTCTTATGAGTAACAATCAGCCAGCTTCCATCTTTGAAACAGCTGAAGCACGTTGGTAGATTGCTTCCAGCGACACGACATAAGTTTTAGGCGAACAGTAGACTTGATAAAATCCTCCACCATTATTTGGAATATACATGCCCCCAAATAATGACAGTAGTGTAGAATTGGATGAATCAAAAGGTGTATATGGTAAAAAGTCAAGTGATTCAGACTCTGATTCTAGTAACTACACCACATGCACCTCTGATTCTAGTATATTGACCCAGGGAGAACCTGTAGTGACTAAAAAGATTGTCTATCCACCTTTAATGAGCACCTTTGTGCCTGAAGGATATGTGTCTCCACCTAGTTCTGCTCCCAAGCAGGTAAAAACTCCTAGGAAGACAATGGGTAGTAATCCAAAACATCATGGTAGTATCAAAAGGGGTGGACTAGGTTTTGAGAACACTAGTACAAACTTACCCTTTGGATCTGTCTTAATAAGAAGAGGATGTTTTGTATGTGGTAGCTTAAGTAATTTTATTAAATACTATAATACGCATGATGATAAAATAGCTAGACAACAAGCTACTAGAAGAGTCACTATGAGAAATCATGATAAAGGTACACAAGGAAAAGGTGCACAAAGTAAAGGTGCACATGGTAAAGGGCAAATGGGACGAAGGGATGTCAAACCTAAGTGAGGTTATGGACAAAGGGTGAATAAACAAAATAAGACCAATAAAGTAAGCAACCCTCATGCGAATAGAGACTTTATACCCAGAGCGGTACTTATGAAAACATGTCTAGTATCTTTAAGGTCAAGTTTTCCAGGTACCGGTAGACCAAAATCTGCTAGTACCGCTAGACCAAAAACAAGTACCGCTAGTCCAAAGTCTAGGATTCCCAAGTCTCACACACCTTTAAGAAGCTTGTTTGAAATCACTAGGTCACCTAGAAACAAGTTTCATGAAAAACTAGTGCAAATGTGGGTACCAAAAGGGCAAAAACCAAGTGTCAAAACAAGTATTGCTAAAACAGTACATAAACCTGTTCAAAGAAAGACTAAGGAAATAGAGTCTCCCTATGTCTTTGATTGGTCTACTAGGATTATGAAGCATAGGAGTGAAAGTTTATGGACGCAAATTAAATATTCGTGTGTTAGGATCGATATCGAGATTACAGGATTGCACACAATACGTAAAGAGTTAATTATTTATTAATAAATATATTTATGTGTTTATTAATTAAAACGAGCTATAAACATTTAACCTTCGTTAAGTTTAAGAGATAAGAATTAACGATCGTTGTGGAATAAAATAGAAGAGGAAAAAAAAAGGTTCTGGGACACCCCTTTGGGGTGTTCGACCATCGGTTAACACAAGGGGGAGAAAAGAATTCTTGCCTTAAATAAGTTTACATTAGGCTACAAGTTTTACTAGGCCTATAGAAACACCCCTAAGCCTTCATTATTATTCACCCCACTTTTCTCCTCTTCTCTTTTTTGCGACCGATCGGCCAAACGCACCCTTTAGGGTTTTGTTTGGTTTTTCTTGAATCAAGTCCTAGCCCCTCTCTAGGATTGTTGGGTTGATTTTCCATAATACGTTTAAGCTCGGTTTTGACGTACTAGTATTACGGTTAACTCGTTATTATACGTGTGTACAAGAGCGTAATATAGTCTTACTTTAGACTATATCTTGGAGATTCGATACAAACCCTAATTCGGTGAATTTGTTCTTGTTCGTGGGAATTTCATTGCAAAAGGTATGTAACCCTAATTCGATTAATTATGAATGTGTTATTATGATCTTGTTAAATCGCTTCCGCTATATGTGCTTTGATCTTTGTTAGGTTTTTAATAGTTTTTATGAACTATATAAACTTTCAAGGAGTGTATGTAGTCTAACAGGAAAGACCACTTATCAGACACTTAAGTATGTTGGTCCCATTAGATCCAAGCCTAATGTGGCTTGGGTCCCTATTGACAACTAATATGGTTTTCATTTGTGCAGGAGCATCTAATTAATGAATTGAAAGATAAAGGAATAGTGGATAATGGATGCTTAAGTCACATGACAGGGAACAAAGACTATCTAGCTGAGTTTGAAGATTTCAGAGGTGGTCATGTTGCCTTTGGTAGTAGTAAAGGCAGAATCACTAGAAAATGAAAGATAAATACTAGAAAATTGGAGTTTGAAGAAGTGTTCTTTGTGAAGGAGTTGAATGACTTTAATCTCTTCTCTGTATCACATATGTGTGATATAAAGAACAAGGTATTGTTTACAGACACAGACTGAATGGTGGTTTCTCCATAGTTTGAGATGCCTAAAGAGTCTCAAATCTTGCTCAAGTTTCCCAGGCAGGAAAACATGTACACTTTCAATATCCATACTATTGTTCCAACAGGTGGTATTACATGTTTATTAGCTAAAGCTTCTGTTGATGAGTCTTATCTGTGGCATAGGAGGTTAGGTCATGTAAATTTCAAAAATCTTAATAAACTTATTAAGGTTAATCTTGTTAGAGGACTCCCTTTCAAGTCTTCTCAAAATGACCTTACATGTGTTGCTTGTCAAAAGGGTAAGCAACATATGGCCTCTTGTAAGACCAACCCTTGCAACTCTTGCATATGGACCTTTTTAGACCAGTCTTTGTTAGGAGTATTAATCATAATACCTTTTGCTTAGTTATCACTGATGATTTTAGCATGTTTAGTTAGGTTTTCTTTATGGCTCAAAATAGTATAACCAATGAATTGCTTAAAGATTTTGTAACATTAGTTGAAAAACAGTTCACTAAACAGGTTATGGTCATTAGAAATGATAATGGGATAGAATTTAAGAATGTTGAACTTGATGAAATCTATAGGTCTAAGGGAATCAAGAGAAAATTGAGTAATGCTAGGACTCTACAACAAAATGGGGTAGCTGAAAGGAAAAATAGGACACTTATTGAGGCTACTAGGACTATGTTGGCTAATTCTCTTTTGCCTAATAATTTTTGGGCAGAAGCAATCAACACAACATGTTATGCACTTAATAGAGTCTTAGTGACCAAGCCTCATAACAAGACCCCTTATGAACTTCTTACTGGTATTAAACCAACAATAAGTTATATAAGACCTTTTAGATGTCATGTCACTATTTTAAACACTCTTAATCATTTGGGAAAGTTTGATGTAAAGTTTGATAAGGGATACTTAGTTGGATATTCAGTGTAAAATAGAGCCTTTAGGGTCTACAATTTAACATCAGGCAAGGTAGAACAAAATGCTCATGTCAATTTCTTGGAGAATAAGCTAAATGTTCCAGGAATAGGTTATGCTTGGATGTTTGATTTACACTATTTGACTAACTCCATGAACTACTATTCTATGCAAAAGGACTGTCAAACTAACAATGCAGGTGAAGAAGAACCAAACACTAACACAGGTACAAAACAGAAGGATCATCCTATCTCAGACTCTAAGGATGATGATGTTGATAGAAATATTTTTGTACTTGTCTCACCTACATTACCCAACCTAACACAGAAGCAACCATAGATACCAAGGAATGATCAAGCTTAAAATGATGAACTTTAGAAGCTTATTGATCAAGAACAAAGAGCTACAGCTGAAGCTGAGCTGATGAGAGAAGAACCTTTGGAATCACAAGGCTCAACGGTACATGTACATGCTAAAGGTACTTCACATCTAAGTACCGCTAAGCAAAATCTTTCAAGTACTACTGACTCATTAGAAGACATTATTCAATCAATGGATGGTGAAGACATTTATGCCAGTCCAAAGGAAGGAATCTTCTCTAAATCTTCATATGATGAGGAGGGTGCAACAACTGATTTTAATAACATGGAATCAACAATTCCAGTCGGTTCTATTCTCACTCATAGAGTTAACACTAGTCATCCTATAGACCAAGTTATTAGTGATCCTAAATCAGTTGTTCAGACTAGAAGACAAGCTAAAGCTAGCACAGAAGCCCATGCACTTATTAGTTATGTTAAGAAACAGCAAAGAACAAACCACAAGGACACACAACACTGTTGTTTGCTTGCTTTTTATCATAAATAGAGCCTAAGAACATTTCTCAATCTCTTAGATATGAAAGTTGGATGGATGCTATGCAAGATGAGATGATGCAATTTGAACTACAAAAGGTTTGCATTCTTGTTGACCTGCCATCTGGAAAAAGAGTAATTGGTACTAGGTGGGTTTTTAGAAACAAAAAATATGAAAGAGGTGTTGTAGTCATGAACAAGGCAATACTTGTTGCTCAAAGCTATAGACAAGAAAAAGGGATAGACTATGATGAGGTTTTTGCACCTGTGGCAAGAATAGAAGCCATTAGGTTATTTTTGGCCTTTGCATCATATATTAGGTTTATTGTCTATAAAATGGATGTGAAAAGTGTTTTCTTATATGGCACTATAATAGAGGAAGTGTATGTTGCACAACCTCCCGGTTTTGTAGATGTTAAGTTCCCAAACAGAGTCTACAAAGTGATCAAAGCTCTTTATGGTCTTCATCAAGCTCCCAGAGCTTGGTATGCTACACTTTTAAGTTTTCTCTTGAAACATGTATATAGAACAGGGACCATTGATAAAACTCTTTTCATCAAGAAGGATAAATAGGATATCATCTTAATTCAAGTGTATGTTGATGATATTATATTTGGTTCAACCAAGAAGACATGGTGTGAAGAGTTTAAAGCTTTGATGAAAGGAAGATTTTAGATGAGTTCTATGGGAGAGCTTACTTTCTTCTTAGTACTTCAAGCCAAACAGAGGGAAGATGGAATATTTATCAGCCAAGATAAATATTTGCTGAAATCTTGAAGAAATTTTCAAGTATGGATACAAGAAGTATAAGTACACCTTTAGAAGCCAAGAAGTCTTTGTCAAAAGATGAACATGGTGTAGATGTGGATCTCCACTTATACAGGTCCATGATTGGTTCACTTGTGTATTACTGCTTCTAGGCCAGATATCATGTTTGTAGTGTGTGCTTGTTCAAGGTTTCATGTCAATCCCAAAGTTTCACATCTACAAGTTGTGAAAAGGATTTTCAAGTATCTCAAAGGTCAACCTAATTTGGGATTATGGTACCCAAGAGATTCAACTTTTGACTTGGAAGCTTACTCAGATAGTGATTATGCTGGAGCTAATCATGATAGAAAGTCCACAACAGGAGGTTGTCAATTTCTAGGAAGAAGACTTATTTCTTAGCAATGTAAGAAGCAAACAATTGTCGCAACTTCAACTACTAAAGCTGAATATGTGGTTGTTGCTCATTGTTGTGGACAAGTGCTTTGGATTCAGAACCAGTTGTTATATTATGGTTTCAATTTTCTGAATACCAAAATCTACAATGACAATGAAAGCACTATATGCATTATCAAAAATCCAGTATTTCACTCCAAAACCAAGCATATTGAAATAAGGCATCACTTCATCAGAGATGCTTATGACAAAAAGCTTATTCAGGTTTTGAAGATCAATACAGATAACAATGTAGCTGATTTGTTGACCAAGGCATTTGAAACAAAAAGGTTTGAGTTCTTGGTGACACATATTGATAAGCTCAATTAATAATTGCTGCATTTACTAAGGGGAGGATATGTCTGTACAATATATATGATTATTAAATTGTATAGTGTTTGTAATTGTTTGTGATGTGATTAAAGGTTAAATGAATCAAGGAACAAGAGATTACAACGATATTGAGATACATGTATTGGTGGTTATTTCTAAGGTACCATTTGAAAAACTATGTACTTCTAGGCTAACTCGATCTAAAGCTAGTACATGTACCACTATATTAGCGTCGTTGGATGTACTGTTTGGAGGGTTTATTATGTAAAATTGGCAATTTCTTCGCGCCTAAGTTTTCTTACCCTATATAAAGAGATCCCAATTACATAATTAATTTACCAAATCTCTTGATTATTTACCTAGATTCTATAACTCTAATTGTTCACTGACGATCACATTTAATCATCAATGGCTGCTTTACAATTGGTCTCTCAGCACAATCAAGTTGCGAATTTGATTCAGAATGCTAATAGTCAAGGATTTCATGGGATGCTAGACTTCCTATTCATAAGTCACATCGATCACGCGTTAACTGTAAGTCATAATGTTACAATATATGTGTTTGAACAATTTTGGAGGACTTCCTCTTCAATTCTTTGCCATGGATCACCTTGTATCAAAGCAAGGGTGCACCATAGGAATGTTTATGTGACAGAAGTGTAAACAGAATAGATAAGGGCTAAAATATAGTCTTGATAATTATCAAGTTTAGATAAGTATCAATGTTGTATAAGATCCTATTATTATGGATCTTATGTTTATCTTCTCTGTATTCTGTAACTATATATACTTAATAGAATCCCTCATCATTTATACAGCAAAATACATCTGTTAACTTGGTATCAGAGCCTATCCTAGGGTTCCTGATTTATCTACACATCTCCGGCTTTCTGACCTTCTTCTCAGATCGCCATCACCATGTCTTCTACCATCAATTCAGCAAAAATTGCTACTGCCATCTCTTGCAAACTAACCCGAACCAATTTTCTTTTGTGGAAGACTCAAGTTGTGCCCATCCTGCGAGGCGTCCAACTATATGGGTATCTGGATGGCACCATCCCAAAACCCGCTGCTAAGATCACTGAAGGAGCAGCCGCAGAAGCAACAGAAGTGGACAATCTTGCGTATGCCACGTGGGTTGTCCAAGATCAAGCAATCATAGGTGGTCTTCTGTCATCTATGACAGAAGAAGTTCTTGCTCAACTCACGAGATGCTCGAATACATCTTCTGAGGTATGGACCTCTCTTCAAAGCATGTTTTCCGCGCAACACAGAGGTAACTCTATACAAATTCGCACACAGCTCTCCACTACAAAGAAGGGAGATATGACCGCATCTGAGTATTATCAGAAAATGACTAGCCTCGCCGATACCATGGCAAATATAGGTCTCCCTATGACCGATGAAGAGGTAATCGGCTACATCTTAGCCGGTTTGGGACCAGGCCATGGCGATCTCTTCACGGCCATCACTGTTTTAAGTAATCAGCATGCAGTGACATTACCGGATTTCTATTCCTATTTGATTGCTCATGAACCCAGGCTAGTGCAATGAGTAACACACCGGAATTCACATCTTCAGCCAATAATGTGACCAGGCAAGATTCAAATCCTCCACGGCGAAACTATACCACTAACCAACGAGGAAACTATCGAGGAGGAGGCAACAACCCCGGCCGTGGACGAGGTCGTGGCAGGGGAAATGGTGGTCCACGATGTCAAGTTTGTGGCATCCCTGGTCATATTGCACTAAGCTGTCGAAACAGGTTCAACCATGCCTACCAAGCTGAAGAATACCGAGGAGGAAACAGTGCCACTACAGGAAACTATATCAATGATCCAAATTGGTACATTGACACCGGCGTAACAGATCACCTAACTAGTGATCTGGATCGACTTACTGTTCAGGATCGTTACCATGGTAAAGATTAGGTTCAAATGGCAAATGGAGCAGGTTTGCAATTTTCTCATATTGGTCATTCAAAAATTTCTGGTTTAGGCAAACCTTTAAAGCTTAAAAATATTCTTCATGTTCCTAAAATTAATAAACACCTTCTCTCTGCTTATAAACTTGTCTCCGACAATAATGTTTTCATTGAAATTCACCCTGATTCTTTTTCTGTTAAAGACAAGGACACGAAGAGAACGCTTCTATTCGGTAAAAGCAAAGGTGGTCTATACCCTGTGCCACTTGGTCGCTACTTTCCTCGTACTCCTCATCATGTGTCTTCAAGTGTTAAAGTGTCCGCTTCCCAATGGCATCAGCGTCTTGGTCATCCAACTTCTGATGTGGTCAAGTCTATTTTACGGTCAAGTAAATTAGGGTGTTCTTTTGATAATAACGAGTCTGTATGTGACGCTTGTCAGCGTGCTAAGAGTCATCAGTTACCTTATAAAAACTCTGTTCATGTTACTCACCATCCACTTGAGCTTGTTCACACGGATGTTTGGGGTCCTGCTCAAGTTTCTAGTGGCGGTTTTCGTTATTATGTTAGTTTTTTGGATGATTATAGTCGTTACACCTGGATTTATCTTATCAAACATAAATTTGATGTTGAACAAGTCTTTTACAACTTTCAAAATCATGTTGAACGTCTTTTGAATGCCAAAATTCAAACCATTCAATCCGATTGGGGGGTGAGTATCACAAACTTCACAAATATTTCCAAACAACAGGAATTTCTCATCGTGTGTCATGTCCTCACACATCCCAACAAAATGGAATTGCTGAACGAAAACACCGACATATAGTTGAAACAGGTTTGGCCCTACTTGCTCACTCCTCTCTTCCACTTCGTTTTTGGGATGAGGCGTTCCTAACAGCATGTTATCTTATAAATCGCATGCCTAGTCGCACCATAAACAACTCCACACCTATCACATGTCTCCTAAATATAACCCCTGATTACTCTTTCCTTCGTAATTTTGGGTGTGCCTGTTGGCCAAGCTTACGCAAGTACAACTCCCACAAACTTGATATTAGATCTAAAATGTGTGTCTTTCTTGGATACAGTTGTATGCACAAAGGATACAAGTGTCTTGATAAGAGTACAGGTCGCATATACATCTCTCGGGATGTAGTTTTTGATGAGTCCCGATTTCCTTTTGCAACTTCATCTACGGCCACCACACCCTCGCCTACATCCCAAATTGTGTCTTTTCCTCAATCTGAACCAGGAATTCTAAATGACCATATGAGATATTATGACCTCTCTATGTTATTATCTAACAATATTGATGCAGCCGCAGCGCCATTAGCTCCTTTTCAAAGTTTTTCCAGGCCAGACAATGAGAATTGCCAGCAACAACCACCACAGCCAGTTCCACCGGCATCGACTCAGCAATCGCAACCGATTCTGCCACACCTAGACCCACCAGTCTTTGAGACACCAGTGGGTTCACCAACGCCGAGTACATCTACTCCGACAACCGGTGACGGCAACACATCCACCGCCATTAGTGATTCCTCACCTACTATCCCACCTCCTCCAGGATTCGTTACTCGTGGTCGTGCCGGCAAGTCGTTTCCTCGCCAACTTACTGATGGACGTATAATCTATGATGCTAACAAAAGAGCTTTTATGGCTGTTCCTACTTCTCATCATTTGGCTCTGGTTGAACCAACTTGGCGTAAAGCCATGGAAGTCGAGTTTGCAGCACTTCAGAAGAATAACACCTGGTCTCTCGTACCTCGCCCCAATGGTGTTAATGTAGTTGGCTGTAAATGGATTTTTAAACTCAAACAGCATCCGGATGGCTCTATTGTTACATATAAGGCACGACTTGTGGCTCGTGGCTTTACTCAACAGTATGGCGTTGATTACTTGGACACATTTAGTCCAGTGGTTAAACTTGTCACAGTTCGCCTTATTCTCTCTCTCGCAGTATCTCGCAAGTGGCATTTAAGACAAATCGATGTAAGTAATGCTTTTCTTCACGGTATTCTAAGTGAAGAAGTCTATATGCAACAACCCCCAGGTTTTGAAGACTCTTATCGACCTCAGTATGTGTGCAAGTTACAGAAGGCCATCTACGGTCTTAAACAGTCTCCTCGCGCATGGTTCTCTCGGCTGAGTGACAAGCTCTTCCAACTTGGTTTTCGATCTTCGAAAGCTGACCCATCGCTCTTTGTTTTTCAAGATAAAGATGTTGTCATTTATATGCTTGTCTATGTGGATGACATTGTCATCACTGGTTGCTCGCAGAAGGTGTTTGATGCACTGGTTCGCACCTTATCTGGATCCTTTCCAATCAAGGATCTTGGCAGGTTAAACTATTTTCTCGGGATTGAAGTTATTCACAATTCAGGAGGAATAACTCTTATGCAACACAAGTATGCTACTGATCTACTTCATCGTGTTAACATGGCGAATTGTAAAAGTGTTTCAACCCCGATGTCTGTAACAGAAAAGTTGTCTCGTGAGTATGGAGAGGTTCTTAGTGATGATGATGCTTTTAAATACAGAAGTATGGTTGGAGGTCTACAGTATCTCACACTAACCAGGCGCGAAATTTTGTTTGCGGTTAATAAAGTGTGTCAATATCTCTCTAAACCGACAGACATTCATTGGGAAGCGGTCAAGCGAATTCTACGTTATGTAAAAGGCACGGTAAATGCTGGACTTTGATTTAGACACTCTAACTCTACACTTCTAAGTGTATTCACAGACGCTGATTGGGCCGGATGCTTGGATTATCGCATGTCTACGGGAGGATTCGCAATCTTCCTTGGACCAAATCTGATTTCTTGGAGTTCACGCAAGCAACCCACAGTGTCTAGATCAAGTACAGAAGCAGAATATAAGGCTCTTGCCAATGGTACAGCTGAAGCAACATGGGTTCAATCGCTGCTCAAGGAATTAGGTGTTCGACAGCCTAGACCTCCTGTCTTATGGTGTGATAACTTAGGGGAAACCTATCTAACAGCCAATCCGGTATTCCATGCGCGTACAAAGCACATAGAAGTAGATTTTCATTTCGTTAGAGAGAAGGTAGCTATGGGTGCTCTTGATGTTCGATTCATTTCATCTGGCGATCAGATAGCAGATGGTCTCACAAAGCCGGCAACTAAGATTATGCTCGAGAAGCTAAGAAACAATCTTAACCTTGTCACGGTTAAGATTGAGGGGGAATGTAAACAGAATAGATAAGGGCTAAAATATAGTCTAGATAATTATCAAGTTTAGATAAGTATCAATGTTGTATAAGATCCTATTATTATGGATCTTATGTTTATCTTCTCTGTATTCTATAACTATATATACTTAATAGAATCCCTCATCATTTATACAGCAAAATACATCTGTTAACTCGTTAACTGTAAGTCATAGTGTTACAATATATGTGTTTAAACAATTTTGGAGGACTTCCTCTTCAATTCTTTGCCATGGATCACCTTGTATCAAAGCAAGGGTGCACCATAGGAATGTTTATGTGACAGAAGTTCTATTAAGAGCATTATTGAGATTAAATGATGTTGATGGCATTAGTATGCTACCAGACCTGGAAATACATGATGGCTTAGTAGCCATGGGGTATGAAGGGGAGAGAATCACTTACTTACTTTAAAGGTTTGTTTTCACCTCAGTGAAGACTTCTTTTTCATGCTATTATTCATTGTTTCAGCCCTAAGAGTACCTCTTGGGATCAAATTTCTGCAACTACAGCAACTGCTGGTGTTTGCTTGGCTACCAACAGAGTTTTTAATTTTTCAAAAATGATTTTTGATGGAATGTTAAAACACTTAGAGGCCAAAAAGAAATTTTTAATGTACCATAGGTTTATTCAATACTTGTTAAGTGATCAAGTGCCTCACCTACCCACATCATCAGAACCATGGGAAGTCCCTACCTTTACATCTAGGACCTTTGGCTTTCTAGCAAAGAAAGGTACTAACTTTACTGGGACTGTCACACCATTATTTGATCATATGTTGGCTAAAGAAGCTAATCAAGATGGTGAGGATCCTAGTTCTGCAAGTGAACCTCAACAAACTCCCTTTAACCAAAGCCCTAACCCCTCAAAAGAAGTACATACTTCTTATCTTACCCATACCTATTAGTATCTGATGAGATGATCCATACACCCGATGCCTCTCAAAATGCTAGTGGTTCTCCACCAGCTATGGCAATAGAGGTAATGGATATTACTGCTTTGACTGCTTTGTGTAGTTCTTTGGCTAAACAGGTTAAAGACGTATAAAATGAAATGATCCAACAAGATGTTAGAATAACAGAGTTAGATGCCAAGCTCAAAAAGCTTAGGATAAGAGCCAACCCTTGGATCAGACATCATAGGTCTATTCATAAAGCTCAATTGAAGGAGCAAAAGAAGAAGTTAAGGAAGTTTAGGAGGGCCCAACTGAAAGCATCCAAACAAGGGAGGAAAACTAATGAAGATGGACCTTCTTCTGGTATAAGAACTGGAATTGGAAATGAAGCAAAAATTAAGGGGAGGATTTTGTGATGCAGGGGATATGAATGATGTATTTGAGCACTTTGTGGAAGATACTTACATTGATAATCAGCAAGAACATCTACAAAATAATCCATTAGCTGAAGAAGTGGTTACAACAACTGTGCCAATTCTACAACAAGAAGCTTATGATACGGAGATATCAGTTGAGACAGAAAAACCATAACATCAATCACCACCACCACAGGAAGTTCCAAAAAGTGACATGGAGAGGTTTAAAAGAGAACTAAGAGACATTGATCAAAATTTTGGCATCAATGTACTTCAACAACAATAAAAGACTCAGTCACTTGATAAAAGAGAATTGAAGAAAGGTAATAGGTGAGAGAAAATTGAGGAGGTAAATGTTTAAGATTCAGCCTCTATGGGGAAAAATGTATATGGTGATACCATGGTGGTTAGTGATAAAGACAACAATATGTCTGATACTGGTGATGCAAGTAATATTAGACCAAATACTGTCAAACCTAGTGCAAGTACCGCTCTAGGTGCATGTACTTTTGGTCAAGATACTTCAAACCCCACTTCTGAAGAGAGTGCAACTCCATCCTTTAAAGAAGACGAGACTCTAGCAAACTTGTTGCTTGGTCTAAAGAAAAAGACTTCAAGAAAAAAGGCAAAACAAGCAGAGGTTGAGAAGAAGGCACAAGCTGATGTTGTGATAGCTCAAGAAATTCCAATTACTAAGCCACAACAAGAAGAACAAGTTATAGGTTCACAAGTACAAGAAGCTGTTCAACAATAACAATCAGTAGAACAACCTGTTGTTGCCAGTGGAGTTTACGAACTAGGTGATAAAGGTAAAAAGGTTCATACTTCACAACCTACTACAAAGGGTATTGTCATACAGGGTTAACAACCTCAAAAGTAAAGATGATAGACCTCTCAAATTTACAAAGAAGTTACCAAAGATTGACCCTGTTGGGTTAGTATTTACTGACCCTGAAGCAACTCTAGGATTTGAAAATAAAATCCCCCTAAGTGTTTCATGCTCAGCAGTAAGGCCAGTCTGCTGAAGGATGACCAGAGGAACTAAGTTCCTACTGAAGACTTTATAGCTGAAGAAAGTTTAGCACTCCCCTTCCAGTGAACTTAGAAGACAAAGGAGTCTTTGCTTCAAATACTAGGCGGTCTAGTTGCTGAAGAACAAGGACTGAAGAAGGGCTTTCAGTTAAGTTTGGTTTGACAATACCAAGTTGAATGATGTCGATCTCCTCTAGGATACTGAATACTCTTCAGTATTCTGATGGTTTGCATTAGGCGGTAAAAGATAACTTTAAGTCAAAGTAGGTTGTTTGTATACTTAGATATAAGTACAACCTTTATCTTTTCTAGAATAGTTTAATATGTACTTTGTATTGTTTATCCAGCATGGGCATCAACCACCCACTGGATAAACCCATGCATTGAAACATGCAAAATGCAAACCCTAGTTTACACTGCCTATATAAAGAGTGTACATTGGGAGAGAAAGGGTTAACCAATATAAGAGCTTAAACTCTTGAAAACCTTTCTCTCTCGATACCAACTAAACCATATAGCCAAGATGCATATGAACGTTTAGATTGGAGCTTAGACTTTAACCTTGGTTAGACGTTTAAGTAGAGGAGATCAAAACCCATTGTCATTCAACCAGTTTGTTATTTCGCAAACAAAGTGGGTTATAGATTCTTTATTTGATTCTAATAAAGTCTGTACGCTGAAAAGTATATTGGTATTGTTGTTTTAATCTTTCATAGTTCTTATCTATTGTTAAAACAACACACTTGAGTCGAAGTAAAGAGTTATTACTTAAGATAATAAGTAATAACAAATTACAAGGGACCAACAAGTGGTATCAGAGCATTTTTATTAGCTAAACTCCTATTTTATTAAACTGCTCATTTAAAAGTTTTTAAATCAAGATCCAAAAATTACACAAGTTATACCACAAACCCTAGAATATAGGGGTGGCCAACTCAATGATGCGCCTGTACTAGAGGTAGCCAATTTTACAAATTGGAAGAAGAGGTTTCTTGTCCACATGGTTGGGATTGAACCTTAATTCCTTGGAATCATTGAAAATGGTCCTTTTATTCCCATGGTTGGGGATATTAAAAAACCTGAAGTACAATGGACTGCTGATGAGAGAAAAGCTGCTAACCTAGATCAGCGTCTCAAAAGTCTCATCATATATGTGCTTCCAGATGACCAAATGAATTTTGTTATAAATTGCAAAACAGCCAAAGCTACATGGGAGGACCTTATTCTTTACCATGAGGGACCCTCTAATGTAAAAGAAACCAGAATGATAGATTTAAAGCTTCAATACAACACCTTCAAGGACAAAGAAGGGGAAACCCTCACATAGACATTCACCAGATACAAAGCACTGATGAATGAACTTGTGAATGATGGTGTTGAGCTTTCAAAAATTGAAATCAACACAGTTTTTGTGAATGCATTGCCAAAGAAGTGGCTTAGTTTCTGCCAAAGCTTGAGAAATGCTAATCACATTAAAGATTTTGATCTAGCCTCTCTTTTTGGGAAACTTAAATATGAAGAAAACCTAGTTGATAGGATTTATGAAGGCTCAAGGAAGAGTAAAGCACTAACCATTGCTACACCCTTGTCCACAGCTTTCTTCAGTGAAGCTGTCATTCAAGACTACCAAGATAGTCCTGATGATCAGGAAGACACTAGATCTAGTGAGGAATATCTGAATGACCTCAAAGAGGAATTTCATGAAAGGGCACTTCTGGCCAAGTCTAGAAGGTTTTTTAAGAAAGGAGGCAAGTTCTCCAGCTCCACAAAAGCTTCAGTTGACACTGAATGCAACAAATGTGGGAAGACTGGTCACTATGCTAGGGATTGTTATTCAAAAACATCTCTCTCTTCATATTCCTCACCATCTCAATCAAGACCATCTAGTCAATCATCATTTCAACCAAAACAAATTGCTTCTACTTCATTTCAGCAAAACATGGTTGAACTCAGACCAACAAAAGACTTTGAGGCTAAATACAGATAAATCAAGGCAAGATTGGCCTTAATGAGTACTTAAATCTCCTCATCCAAGACTCCCAAGCAAGACAAGAACAAAGGGCTTGTTGCTGAAGCCTATGAATGGGATGAAGAAGATGTTTCTTCAGATGATGATGAAATGGTTAATGTGAAAGTGCTGATGGCACTTGCTGATGATGAAGGGGCTAATTTAAATGTTGTGACCAGAGAAAGTGCCTGAAATGGTGAATGGGTCAATGTCACAATAAAAAGGTACAAACTCTTCTTGAATTAGAAGATAAAGATGACATTAAATTTGTCTTTGATACTTGTGCATTGATCTAAAATTTGTTGAAGAGCAAAGAAACAATTTGCTTGAAAAATTTCATAAACTTGTTCTAAAACTTGAAGATTTTGAAAGTAAGCAAATAGAACTAAAAGAAGCTAAACTTGATATTCTTACTTTTCAACAACTGAACAAAGAAATTTTGGAGGAAAATAACTCCCTTAGAGTTGAACTAAAAGAAGCAAAAGATATTGTTAGATCTTGGCTTAGAAACTCTGATAGGGTAAATTATGCATAAGTGAACAAATACCTGCTCAAAAGAGGAAAATGCTTGGTGTTGAAGGATCCTCCAGTACCAAATCTATTGTATTTGTCAAAGCCTCAAATGAGGATGGTAGCTCGATCCCTGATATTGAAAGGTCAAGTGAAGAGAATTTACCTAATTATGACACTGGACGAATCCTTCTTCCTGAGTTTCAAGCAAGTGTTGACACTTCAGCACCAGTTGAGTCCTCAGTTACTGAGGATGACTCAAATGATGATATAGAGAATGAAGTAAGTACCCCACTTCCTCCTTTGGAGAAGCTGGCTGGTGCTGAATGCTCTACTGGACCCAATACTATCCAGTCTATCATCAAGTCACACACCACACACAAAGGTAATTCTTCCAAACATGTCAAAATTGACACTTCAAAGAACTCTTTAGCTCTTGCTGAGGGTTCATATATGGGAACTATCTCTTCAGTTTCAACAAATAAACTGAAGAATGATAGACTTGAGGAAGATGATAGAATGTCTCTTGTCATGCAAGAGATCAATGATCTTAAAGTACAACTCAGGCACATTCCATTGTACTTATTGGTTTTTTGGGATCTAATATATTTTACCGGGGAGTGACCCCTTTACCCAAAAAAACTCAGGTAGCAGCAAACACCAACATGATTCAGATATGAACCTTCAGATTCTCTTTATTTCAAGTACAAGACACGATTTAAAAAGGCTTATGATTTATGTGGTCTAAACAAACATCTCACTAAAACTTTCCTAAGAGTGATTTATTGTACTAAATGTGAAAGGACTGATCATCGCACTTGTGAACACACTCAGTATATGCTGGCCGAAACAAGTGTTGATGCTCACAAAACTGAAGCATATCATTCCAAGTGAAATATGCCTTTCCCACCATACATTCATTGTGGTATGGGCAATGATCACTCAGATGACTGCCACTATTACCCTGTTTGCAATATTTGTGAAAGTTATGACCATGACACTCATGGACATAATCGTATCATCTCACTCAGAAGAGGTATTAAACCAAGAAACCCAAACTCTATTACTAAATGTTGTGAAACTTGTGGAAGCAATGTCCACACTACATCTGATCACAACCATATAGAGTGGTTCAGAAGAGGTGAAGCCCTCCAGGCTAAGAAAGCAAAAGCTGTTCAGACCTCTTCTTCTTTTGAGCAATCACACATACCCTCTACAAGAGGACCCTTCAGATCTAGAACACCTTCTAGATCTAAAACCCCCACCCAACAAAGGTGGGTTTCAAAACAAAACTGACCATTTACTTAACTTGTGCAGTGTGATCTCAGGAAGCCTATTTGGTACCTAGATAGTGTATGCTCAAGGCATATGACTAGCACCAAAAGTTATCTGCACAAGTATAAGGAGGAACAAGGTCCTAAAGTTGGTTTTGGTGATAACTCATCAGCTACTACTAAAGGATTTGGTTCAGGAAAAAGCAATGGTGTAGTTTTCTCAAGGGTAGCATATGTCAATGGATTGAAGTACAACCTCATCAGTATAAGTCAACTTTGTGATGCAAAGTATCTTGTGCTGTTTGATGACAAAAAAAGTACAATCTTCAACTCCAATCATGAAATTGTGATGATTGCTCCAAGAGTCAAAGATGTTTATGTCATGAACATGAACTCTACTCAGGAGACATGCTTCTTTGCTAAAACCTCCAATATTACCAATTGGCTTTGGCATAAGAGGCTCTCACATCTCAATTTCAAAACAATAACTCTGCTGGAAAAAAAATCTTGTTATTGGTCTTCCTTCACTTGTCTATTCCAAGGACGAACCATGCTCAGCATGTGAAAAAGGGAAGCATCATAGGGCCAGTTTCAAAACAAAGCAAACTTTCTCAATCAAAGAAAGTCTTCATTTGCTTCACATGGACTTATTTGGCCCAGTATCACCTAGGGCCATTTGTCATGAAAAATATACACTTGTCATTGTTGATGAGTACTCTAGGTACACCTGGGTATATTTTCTAACAAAGAAAAGCTATGCACCAGATGCCATCATGTCATCATCAAAAGAGTTGAAAATCAAAATGACACTCATGTCAAACAACTCAGAACTGACAATAGCACTGAATTCAGAGATCACAACCAGTATTCATTCATAATCACAAGGATCACCTTGGAAAGTTTGATGAAAAATCTGATGATGGTTACTTCCTTGGATACTCTCTAGTATCTAAAGCATACAGATTCTTCAACACAAGAAGACAATATATTGAAGAAACCTATCACACCACCTTCAATGGAAGTGCTGAAGCTCTCACTTTTACAAATCCATCAGATGATGAACTTCATATTCATGCATCTCACAATTATCCATTTGATGAATTTCAACATTATGAGCCTTCTCAAAAATATCAAACAAGCAACTCAGTCCTTCATATTGATCCATTTGAAGATATGACAAGTCCTACAAAAGGAAATCCTTCAGTATCACATACTGATGGCTGTCAATCAAATAATGATCAATCTCAAAATGATCAAAATGATCAGCAAGGCAACACAAATGACCAAAATGGTCAGTCTCAAAACAATCAGCATGTTGACACACATGATCAAAATGATCAATTGCAGCTGCTGATGAACAATCTGAGCCCCTTGCTCAAAGCTCTCCTACCATCTCTAGGGAATTAGGTCTTGGATATGTTGCTTCTGAACAAGAAGGAAGCCCTCCATTGATTGAACCTTTGTCCACTGAATATCCTTTAGTAGACATTAGAGATAATCCAAGTCCAAGTCCATGTCATGGAATTCCAAGCTCTAGCTCTAATCATGATACCAGTACCTATTCTCCAGCTCCACAAAAATATTGGACTCAAAATAGTCACATACAGCTGGTGAACATAATAGGTAATCCTGGTGAAGGTAGAGTCACTAGATCTATGGCTAAGAAACTAAGTGCTGCTTCATCTAGAGAATGCCTCTATGCAAATTTTCTCTCAGAAATTGAACCTACAAAGGTTTCTGAAGTACTCACACACCCTGGATGGATGGATGCCATGCAAGAGGAGCTAAATCAATTTGAAAGAAACAAAGTCTGGAAATTGGTTCCTCTTCCATATGGTAAATCAACCACTGGCACCAAATGGGTTTACAAGCTCAAAAGATATGAAACCAATGCAGTGACCAAAAATAAAGCTAGGCTGGTGGCCCAAGGATTCAATCAAGAGCCTGGTGTTGATTTTGATCAAACCTTTGCTCTAGTTATACGTATGGAAGCCATACGAATCTTCGTTGCTTATGCCACATATATGAACTTCACCATCTACCAAATGGATGTCAAAAGTTCATTCCTAAATGGTGACCTAAAAAAAGAAGTTTATGTTACTTAGCCTCCTGGCTTTGAGAGTAGTAAATACCCAAATCATGTCTACAAGCTTTACAAAGCTTTGTATGGACTGAAGCAAGCTCCAAGAACATGGTATGAAACTCTCTTAACATTTCTCATTGAACATAAATTTGTCAGAGGAAAAATAGATACCACCTTGTTTATCTATAAATCTAAAACTGACACCATTCTGGTATAAACTTATGTGGATGACATAATCTTTGGTTCTACAAGCTTGAAACTTTGCAAACAATTTGCCAAGCTTATGACCAGCAAGTTTGAGATGAGTATGATGGGAGAACTCACATACTTCCTTGGTCTTCAGATTAAACAATCTGACCAAGACATCTCCATCAATCAAGAAAAATATGTCAAGGATCTGCTGAAGAAGTATGATATCAATTGTGCTTCAGTGAAGACTCCAATGGTACCCCCTAACAACTTAGGACCTGATCTCAATGGACAGTCAGTCAATGAGACTCAGTATAAAGGTATGATTGGGTCACTCATGTACTTAACTATAAGCAGGTCTGGCATTCAATTCTCTACATGCCTTTGTGCAAGATACCAAGCAGATCCAAAGGAATCACACCTTACTGCTGTAGAGAGAATCTTCAGATACCTAAAAGGTACACCAAGTCTAAGTCTTTGGTACCCCAAACCCTCAGGTTTTGACCTAAAGGGGTATTCAGATTCTGACTATGCTAGATGCAATTTGGACAGAAAAAGCACTTCTGGTGCCTGCCAATTGCTAGGTGACAAACTTGTGTGTTGGAGTGCTAAAAAGCAGCAAACAGTTGTCATGTCTTCAACAGAAGCTAAATATGTAGCAGCTGTTGGATGTTGTGCCAATGTTCTTTGGATGAAAAGCCAACTGGCTGATTATGACATAGAATATGAAAAGGTACCAATCTTTTGTGATAACACTAGTGCTATTGCAATATCCAACAATCCAGTCCTCCACTCAAGAACAAAACACATTGATATCAGATATCACTTTATCAGAGATCACATTATGAAAGAGGACATTGAATTACATTTCATCCCCACTCAATATCAATTGGTTGATATCTTCACCAAACCACTGGATGAACCAACTTTCAAAAGATTGATAATGGAGCTTGGTATGCTGAACATTGATGATACAAAACCTGAACCTTCAACATTCACTAAGGAAGCTTGAAGGTTCATCATTTCATAAAAGATTTTGATTAATGTTAAGTAGCATTGTCTGAGTAAAGGAGTGTGTAGTGTCATGTGTTTATTTCACTTTATGTGATTGTGTATATGATGTTTTGTCGCCTTATCTGATTCACTAAAGCTGAACAAATAATCACCAGTCATCAAAAAGGTTCCTTCAGCAATGCTGAACAAATTTTTAATACAACTGAGTAGCTAGGCATGAGTAGAGGACCGTGCAATGTCATATGTCTTGTTCACTTATGTGAACATGTATATGGGTTTTGTCGCCTCATCTGACGCATTGAAGCTCACAAGTATTACCATCAGCTTCAGTATATCTGAGCAGTAACATTTAAAACCTATCAATCATGTGATTCAAAAGAGTTAATGGCATTAAATTTCTTGTGAATAAAACAAACATTCTTTCAAAAAGGTGTCATTTGTTAATTGATGAAATTTCAAACGTCTCCATCCACAGTCAACAACTCCCTGACACATGGGGCGTTTCACTGTTCAAAGCAACATAAAATCATACCTTTTTGTAGAACATTAATAAGAAAGTTTGTGCCAAATGTTCAAAAGAAACCCTAAAAGATTTATAATTTTTTCAAATGTTTTTAAAAACTTTTACAAATCAGTTAAAGTTTTTATATAATCCCTAACAATTGGATTTCATTCCACGCTTACAAATCTTTTCATCCAAAAACACACACAAACTCTTTCTCTTTCAAAACACACACAGAAACATCAATGGTTGAATCATCTTCCACCCAAGATTGCCAAGATCACTCTTAAACCATCCCTCATGTTAACTATCCCATTGATGATATGCTTTTCAAACCCAACAACATCACCTTGCTCAAACCTGAATCCATTAAGTCTGTTCTTGGGGAACAAGTTTTGACTTATCTATCCAAAAGTGTTTTATGGTATGCTTTATTTGAGGATCCTGGTATGATGTTTCAAAATGTGCTAAAAGAATTTTGGTTTACAGCAGAGGCTTCTAATAACAAGAAGTCCATTGATTTTAATTCTACCACGATTGGGATTCATGGTAGATTTGGGTTAAAGCTATTTAGAAAAGTTTTGGGGTTAGATTATTTGGAAAACCCTAATGATTATGAAGCGATACCTGATTATTTTATGGTTGTCAAAAATTTCTTTAAAGAGATTGGGTATACTGAAGAAATTAATGAAAGGGGGGGGGGGGGTTAAAAAGAAGTTCTTTTCCACCAAGATGTAAATTGATGATGCCCATTCTCATTGAA
The DNA here is from genome assembly GCA_025667525.1 of Glebionis coronaria. Taxonomy (NCBI): domain Eukaryota; kingdom Viridiplantae; phylum Streptophyta; class Magnoliopsida; order Asterales; family Asteraceae; genus Glebionis; species Glebionis coronaria. The sequence continues at coordinate 372,473,343 of CM046879.1, read as the reverse complement.
TGTTTGGGGGGAAAACTGGAGGCCTTGACCAGATCAACCAAAAAGATGCTATTATTTTATTCTGTCTGGCCAAGGGTGTCAAAGCTGATTTTGGGAGGCTTATTTTTGAAGATCTCCATGGGAAGCTGGAGAAAAAGACTAGAGAGAAAAACGTTGTGTACACCAGATTTCTATCTCCCCTCTTTGCTGACCATCTTGGAAATGATTTTTCAAAAACCAATGGAGAGAAACTAATATTTAAGACCTTTTATCTCACTCGCTGGAACATTCCAGTCAGCACCATTGATCCTTCTCTTACACAACCCATGCTGGACATCTGCTCAGCAGATGGTCCAGTAGTGTACAAAGCTCCCAAAGACACTTCTCCAACTAGAGAAGGGGATCTAAAAGGCAAAAAGCCTGGAGCTTCATCTGGACCTCGTCAGAAGCAAACATCAATTAATACCAAGAAGGTTAGACGTTAGTCCAGAAAGAGGAAAACCCTCACACAATCTTCCTCAAAGATTGATGATGATTCCCAATGCCATGCTTTGAAGAAGACCAAGTCCCTGGCCAAGGACAAGAACCCCAGCCAGCCGTCGCCTTTAGTCTCTGCTAGAGGTGATATGCATAAAGAGGCCCAGCAGGCAACCCCTCTCTCAACTTCTTTAGGAGAGAAGGGTGAAGATGGAGCTCACCCTCAGCTCAGTAGTATGGAGTCAGCATTGGTAAGTACTTTCATTCTGAATACAAGTCATACTTCATTACCAATTTCTATCACTTGTCACTCTGAGTCTGCATCAGGGAATGATGTGTCAGAAAATCCACCAGCTGATGCTGACCCTGGCCTATCTGTTTCTAATGATGTAGCTCCCCCATAACAGGGTTCTATTGAAGGAACCAAAAACATTATCATTGATCTAAACTTATCAGGGACTCTTTCTCAAGATCCATCAGGTCAAACCAACCCTGGTGGTGAAGGGCTTGAAACTGATCCACACACTAAAGATGATGCTCAAAAGATTATCAAGGAAGTGAATCTCACCACTCAAGCCAAGGTGGGACACTTGCCTACATTTGTTGTCAGCATGTCTGGGGATGACTTGGAAAAAGAACTAGGGTTCAGTGAAAGAAGTCCAGTCAATCTAGATGATAGTGATGAAGAGCCTGCTGATGCAACACAAAAGCCACCTTCCCCCAGAACTAAACAGGTACAAGAATTAACAAATCAAGTGTTGATTCTTCAATCACAGGTGGCCAGACTGAAGGAAGAAAAGGTGCTTGCTGACACTGAAATCTCAACTCTAAAAGCAAGACCAATTCCTCCTTCTGTTGAACAAATCAAGGATGTCATCATTGCTGCTTTAAAGCCTTTAGTCAAAGATGTGGCCACCACCACTTCCTTAAAGCAAGATATGTCCTCTCTTATGGACTGCATCAACGGTGCTTCCATGGAGTTTCCACCAGAATTCACACCAGTTCCTGGCCAAGTTAATACCTTGTGTGATTCTGTGTCAAAGATCAAAGATAGAGTGGCGTTGCTGGAGAAACAAAAGCTGACTATATCTGATGAGGTTCAGCAGAAGCTACAAGCCCTTGAAACTGTTCCAACAATGCTGGCCAAGGTAACTACCACTCTTAATCATCTTTGTGGCCTCTTCCCTACTGGTGGGTCATCAGAAGCTGCTGGGCAGTCTTCTGCTGAGGGGGAGAAAAACACAATCCAAAGCGGCTCTTTCAGAAACATGCCCAAAATAAGGCTCAGAAACAATCCATTGTCTATGAGTCACCGATTACTGAAAAAATCCCAGCAAAGGGTAAGGGGGAGTCATCAGCCAAATATGATCATATACAAGGGCTGACCACAAGTGGGGAAACAACTGATAGTGGTTCACCTCCCTTTATACCCAAAAACAAAGGAGACTTTACTCTGAATGACCGTTTGATCAGAGCTGGAGTGGCCACTCAGGAAGAACTTAACAAGTTATACAAGCTTCAGCAAGAAGAAAAGCTAAGAGATCTGAAGCTAAGATTGTATGAACAAATTGGGAAAGTTGAAGTAGAAAGTGTCTTCAAGAAGAAAGTGTTATATGAAAAGTTTTGTATAACAAGTCTTAATAGAATAAATATCTCACCAATCACCAATGTTGACATGTTGACCAGCAAAGGTGACATCCATCTCAAGTTCTATAGGGGTGATGGAACTGATGAGATACTTGAAAATTTTCAAGGAAAAGAACTGTAGAAACTCGAAGGGGGGGGGGGGGGGGGGTTGAATAGTTTCTAGTTCATTAACATTTCGTTTATTCCACTGGTCGAGGTTCCTTCAATATCACTGCGGTTCCTTATCAATAAAGAACCACGGGTTCAATAAAGAACCGCCTACAGTGGATGCCAAATATTGATACGTTGTAAACCTTGACAATCGTTGTATCAAGTTCTCGATTAAGCTTGACTAGATATGAGATGTGTTTGTAATAAATAATAACTATAAGTAAGGAAACACACAAACACATCAAATCAAGTGTACATCAAGCAATAGTCTAAACACTAAGCACACACATACTAAGCCTTCGCTTTTCTGCAACTAAGATGTTTAGACTAAAGGAGGCACACTTGAACATAATCTAAACACGAAGCACACACGTACTAAGCCTTAGCTTTTCCACAACTTAGATGTTTAGATTATGAGATGCACACAACACACAACATATAAATACATCTATAATAGTAAAGACATAAATGTAAAGGAAAGTACCGACACGATGATTTATAGTGGTTCGGTCACGAAGCTCCTCTTCGCCCTACTCCACTCCTCGAGTACACCTTACTCGAGACTTACTTCACTAGTCAACAAAACTCCTTTCAAGGCGGAGAAAACCATACATGTCGCTTACACAATTTCCTACACTAAGCTAGATGTCGAGTCCTAATCTTAGGTAGGACCAATCTACACAATGTTGCCCACTTCACCATTTAACGACACAAGGCTAGATGTCGATTTCTAATCGAAAGGTAGAACCAATCTTCACAACATTGCCTACTTCACCATTTTACGACACAAGGCTAGATGTCGAGTTCTAATCGAAAGGTAGAACCAATCTTCACGACTCTTCACTTTGAAGCTAAGTGAGAACTTCACTAGACACAACTACATCACTTTATAGTTTAGTGAGAACTCACAAGACACAACCACATCACTTTATAGTTTAGTGAGAACTCACAACTCTTACCTATTACAACTCAATAAAACACATATCCAAGTGTACACATGTAACTTGGATCTACACAACATAAATCCAAGTATACATATATATAATGGATTTACACAAGACTTAATCCAAGTATTCACAAATACAATGGATTAACACAACTAATCCAAGTATTCACAAATACATTGGATCTACACAATATTGATCCAAGTATACCCATATACATTGGATCTACACAAGATTGATCCAAGTATACACATATACATTGGATCTACACAAGACACAAATAAAAATGATGAACATGATGATCTTCATCAAGACTTCATCTTTAATCACATCACAAATGTGTGAGTGATCTTCTCTTTGCACTTAAGAGGATGAGGAGACTGAAGGAGAGAATCATATCTTAAACAAGATTAATCTAAACTAACTAATCAAGGGTTTAAATATGTTTTTGAAGAAACTATGCAAAAAGGGTTGAAAGAAAACCTGGAATGATCCACTATTTATAGGACAACATTGCAACGGTCAAAAACACCCGCGGTTCCTTATCTCTACCCGCGGTACCTTATCAATAAGGAACCGCGGGTTCCTTTAAGGAACCTCCGCGTTGGAGTCCGTGCAAATTTGTCCTTTAGTGGGGATATGCCATCTGGGGTAGTTTATACCCTCAAAGGATATTCCTTTGGCATATGGAATATGCCATATTCAAATTAAAGAATATTCTTTGGAATATACCTTAGGGAATATTCTTTGGTATTCCAAATTCAAATTTCCATTTTTCTTTTGAATAAAACATTTTCTTAAAAATAAAGTTAATTAAAAATTACTTTGTCACTTTGTATAAAAGTAAGTTTTAAGAAAATATTAATCCTTGATCACTTAGTTAGGTTAATGACATGTTTGTACATATCTTGAGTGATTCATGCCGAATGCGATCTTGGTGGTGTCAAGAGAAGTATACAAATGTATTCTTGAGTGATTACGAGTACCTTAACATTTTACATAATGTATTGCGAATTATACGTTTGTCATCAATAAAACATAAAGAGATTATATCGACAAAGCATCGTAATGTTTGCACTAACAATCTCCCCCTTTTTGATGATGGCAAACAAGTAAACCGCAACACATATTAAAATGCATAAGTTACTCGTTTACACTTACTTCTCCCCCTTTTGTCGAATCAAAAAGGTAGTCTTCATTTGTAGAAGAGGAGGATTGACTTCGAGAGAACATGCATCCAAAAATCTAATCATCCATAGTGGTTGTCGTTTGAGAGGCGAGAATCTAAACCATAAACCCATCATACAAAAATATTGAGCTTGCGTCATCCTAGTGAAGTCTTCAATCACCATAGGTTAACCAACTCCAAGCATAATAATATGCTTATCTACGAGTGTCCAAAATGCATTACTTGAAAGATGTTCGATGAATGCAATTTGCGTGAGTCAACGATCGAAAATGTAATGACTTGAACTCTTGCAAATGCTCCCCCTTGATATGAGCTCCCCGTTGCTTGAGGCACCAACAAAGCAAGAAAAGTGACAAGCTACAAAAAAGGGTTAGATGTCCTACAAAACAAAGTTAGTGAACAAGAGCATATATAAAAAGAGATGTCACCCAAAAGGGGATGATAAACAAGTCGTTTGCACAAACAATGACAAGCAAAGAAGTGTGCATGCAATGTTATCAATCCAAAAACAAATCAAAGGAGAGGATATTGACAAGATCAATTCACAATTGTTGGAATAGAGATAGAAAAGAAACATCCATACCAATTGTAATGATAATATGTCAAAGGGTAAAAAGCTTAGAATTTTTGGAATCACCCAAGAAAATTCAAGATTTAACCATCAACTCTCAAAAAATAAAGGAAAACCAAAAGCGGATAAATCGACGCTTTAAGAAAAATTCGGGATATAGGACATTATAGGCAAAAATGAGTATGAATGTCGACACCAAATGGTGTTTAGCATACGATAAACTACATGCTCAAAGTTTCGTAGCTCTTCTCAATCATTATGGATGTTCAAAGAACAATTACATGATGAGGAAAGGGTAACGCTCGACTCAACTTAGTTTAGAAAGACTAGAAAAAGAGACTCGACTTAGAAGAGCATGATTAAAATGAATTGAGAGAGACTCAACAAAGAAGTTAAGGATAACTTCACAAATTGATTCATGAATACTATACCTTAGAAGGTGATAGTGAAATCTCGAAAGAAAATGAGAGAAGAAACTCAAAAGAAGCTCAAGAAGACATGAAGAGTTAGTACAAAATCTAACACATAATCAAGTAAGCACAAAGGATAATTCATGTAATGCCTAATGAAGTATACAATAAACCAATGTAGAGAAGGTGTGCAATTAACACATATGGCATGCAAGAACCATGATTACTTAAAAAGAGAAGACTAAGTAAAACATGTTAGCACGTAGCATTTAAGGACATTCATGAGTTAGACACATCTAAGAGATATTATATCGGAATTGCTTGACAAAGACAAAACCTTTATAATAAGCATGCATTCATTAACTAATCAATTAAGCATATAGCATACGGATAAGCAAGAAGATATATAAGCAAGTAGCATACAAGCAAGTCATCTATCTAGATATCACAAATCAAGCTACAAGTAATGTAAATCTCCAAGAAGATTCCTAATTCTTATTAGTTTAATAAAAGGACTCAAAATAAGAGAAAAGAAAGAAACATAATAGCAACAAGATCCAAGACTCAAAGAAAAATCATGTTGAAAAACATGAAAGGAAATACAAGAGAATAAAGATCATACAAAGATGTATATAAAAAAAGCCTAAAACTTAAGCATAATTCTAATCTTAGTTACACTAGAATCCTAAGATTTGCTTAAATTAGATGTCTTAGCAATAAGCAATCCACATGCTTAAATGAAAGACAAGGGTGGTGATGGAATTTGGTGGGGGTGAAAGGTGAAGTCACCAAGGGTTCAACAAAGTCACTCACAATAGGAATGCTTTGGATGGGTTGAGGTTGGGTAGTCACATCCAAGAGAGTACATGGAGTGAAGGGTTAGCTCATTCATTCTAGATTGGAATGAAGAGGAGCTAGAACCATGAGAATGGTTGGTACCATGGGTTGAGGTAGTCTTGCATGGAGCAAGAGGTGGTAAGTGTGATGAAGAGATGAGAATTGGAACAATCTCATTCTTGGGTGTGTGAAAGGGTGAAGAGTTAAGTTTGGGTAACTTAATCTTAATTTTGAGGTGCCTCTTTGAAGAGGAGGTTTTGGATGAATTGGAGGTTCTTGTAGAAACCATGGTAGTAATGGGTGGTTTAAGGAGTAAGGATGAATGGTTTGAGGTGTGAAGAACATGGTTAACAAGGAGGGTTTAAAAGGGTGAGGGGATGATCCAAACTAGTAAAGGGTTAAAAAAGGAAAGCCCAAGATATTTTGGGAGTGATAAAAGGTTTGAAACAAAGATTACAAAGGGTGTTGGAACAATTGGGAAGTTTCAGAAAACCCGAATTTGAGAGCTTCTGCCCGCGGTTCTTTATCTCCACCGGCGGTTCCATATTGATATGGAGTCGCGGTCTATTTAAAGAATCGCCTACAGAGGCTTGGTTTAGGTGGTGACGGAGGATTTTCCAATTAAGCAAATCCTAATGTTCTAGTCTAACTTATCATAAAGTCATGCTTAAGAGCAATAAAAACTAGAACACACACAAAGGAAAGACACATAGGTTTAATTAGCACGTAAGAAGAAAGCTAAGAAAAACCTAATGGCTACAAAAGAAAATGACTCCTAATGAAATGCAAAGTTCATCAAAGTAAACTATCATTAGTCATATATAGGGAGAGCCATTTAGCCAATTTAGAGAATGAGTATGAGACTATCACTAGAGGTGCTCAATTAAGGCCAAACACGATCATTTTTACGAGTCATACACCAACTCAACTTCCCACATGGAAGTAATTCAACCGTCAGGTCAAATTAAGATCCTAGTGCATAAATTCTCTAGTAGTCATTCTCAAGTTAGACAAAATGTAATTCCAACATTTGCCTAATAAATTTTAGCAAGGATGAAACTTGCATGGCGACACAGTGCATGACCTAATGAGGGTTAAGAATGCACCATTGCATATCTTGTCAAATAAGTCTAGTTAAGGTTATTTACCTTAATAGAACTTGAGGCCAATAACTGTGAAGTGTATAAACAAAGTTTACACAAACCAAATGAACACTCTTGATTGGTCTTTCGGAAATGACACATTTATAAATTGCATAGCAATGTAAATTACTTGAGTATTTCAGATGAAACATCCAAGTTGTCAAACCGACTCTACTGTGCATTATAAGTAATTATTAAACAAAATATGTCTAACAATTTGAACAAGTAGATTCAATATAACACCATCAACACAAGTGTGAGTTATGATCCAATGTATATTATTAATAAACCACATTCATGTCTACACTAAAAAACATGTCAATTAGATTTGATAATGATACCAATCATAATTTGAATAATGCATTGATATTTAATCGAAATCTTCTTGATTCCCACAAACACTCCATTAATAGAAAATAGCTAATATTTTTAAAGGATGTTTCATGTTTTATAGTGAGACATTAATCTACTTGAACTAATAACACAATGATCGAGTAAGACGACCCACGTCATAAGATTTGACAAGCTCCCAAAGCTTTCAAACCTAAAAGTGTTAAAGAACATGTCGAGGTGTACAAGATGTTTATGTAACATTTGTAAACCAAGAGATGTTAATCCTATATGCAATGCACACATAAATAGACAACTAAGTAACACTACTACCAATAGTAATGATTACTTAAGAATGTCCAAGAACAATAGAAAGAGCACAAAAGCATTCGTCTTTGTTTTGAGTGTTAGATACACCAAAGTATGCATAGCTCGATTTTATTTGAAAAAGGTTTTTGACTCATTTCAAAAAATTAATTAAGTTTAACACTTTGTAAATATATCAATTTTCAAAGATACACAATAGATGTCCAACTTAATAGAAAATAGCAAAACACAAGTTTTACGACAAACCGAGACTCAATACTTTGGACAAAGTATATAACTTATACAACATTTAAATTTTAAAATTTGAATAAAGGTTTGGAAGCATTTTTAATTGAAAGAAAATTCAATTACGTTCGAAATGACGGGTGGCATGACTTCTACGGACTTACGGTTGATTTTATATGATTTTTTAAAGTTTTCAAAAATCTGTGTCGGACTGACCGCGGTTCCTTATTGATAAGGAACCGTGGGAAATAGATAAAGAACCGCGTCCAGAGGAAAAAAATGGGGTTTTGGCCAAAATCATTTGGTAACTTTTTGGAAGGACTTAGGACTCTAAAAAATCATTTTAGACACATAGAACTCGTATTTTAGAGTTAATTATGACACAAAAGATTTTTGTGCTTCCAAACATGAAAAGATTTAATTCAAGCTATTATACAAAGTTTATTTAACACCAAAACTTGTACGAATGAAACAACAAAACACATGTCATAAGTAATCACTCTTCATGAATAATTTGATACAAAGATCGTCTCTATTTTTAAAAAACCGTTTTTATTTTTAAAAACCATTTGTTTTGAAAAAGAGAGAAAAGATCGATCCAAGCTTTAAAGTACAATGTACTTCAAAGATCTTGAATAACCTCGCTCTGATACCAATTGTAGAAACTAGAAGGGGGGGTTGAATAGTTTCAAGTTCATTTTTTAAAACATTTCGTTTATTCCACTGGTCGCGGTTCCTTAAATATCACCGCGGTTCCTTATCAATAAAGAACCGTGGGTTCAATAAAGAACCGCCTACAGTGGATGCCAAATATTGATACGTTGTAAACCATGACAATCGTTTGTATCAAGTTCTCGATTAAGCTTGATTAGATATGAGATGTGTTTGTAATAAATAATAACTATAAGTAAGGAAACACACAAACACATCAAATCAAGTGTACATCAAGCAATAGTCTAAACACTAAGCACACACGTACTAAGCCTTAGCTTTTCCGCAACTAAGATGTTTAGACTAAAGGATGCACACTTGAACATAATCTAAACACGAAGCACACACGTACTAAGCCTTAGCTTTTCCGCAAGTTAGATGTTTAGATTATGAGATGCACACAACACACAACATATAAATACATCTATAATAGTAAAGACATAAATGTAAAGGAAAGTACCGACACGATGATTTATAGTGGCTCGGTCACGAAGCTCCTCTTCGCCCTACTCCACTCCTCGAGTACACCTTACTAGAGAGTTACTTCACTAGTCAACAAAACTCGTTTCAAGGCGGAGAAAACCATACACGTCGCTTACACAATTTCCGACACTAAGCTAGATTTCGAGTCCTAATCTTAGGTAGGACCAATCTACACAACGTTGCCCACTTCACCATTTAACGACACAAGGATAGATGTCGAGTTCTAATCGAAAGGTAGAACCAATCTTCACAACGTTGCCTACTTCACCATTTTGCGACACAAGGCTAGATGTCGAGTTCTAATCGAAAGGTAGAATCAATCTTCACGACTCTTCACTTTGAAGCTAAGTGAGAACTTCACTAGACACAACTACATCACTTTATAGCTTAGTGAGAACTCACAAGACACAACCACATCACTTTATAGTTTAGTGAGAACTCACAACTCTTACCTATTACAACTCAGTAAAACACATATCTAAGTGTACACATGTAACTTGGATCTACACAACATAAATCCAAGTATACACATATATAATGGATTTACACAAGACTTAATCCAAGTATTCACAAATACAAATGGATTAACACAACTAATCCAAGTATTCACAAATACATTGGATCTCCACAATATTGATCCAGGTATACCCATATACATTAGATCTACACAAGATTGATCCAAGTATACACATATACATTGGATCTATACAAGACACAAATAAAAATGATGAACATGATGATCTTCATCAAGACTTCATCTTTAATCACATCACAAATGTATGAGTGATCTTCTCTTTGCACTTAAGAGGATGAGGAGATTGAAGGAGAGAATCACATCTTAAACAAGATTAATCTAAACTAACTAATCAAGGGTTTAAAGATGTTTTTGAAGAAACTGTGCAAAAAGGGTTGAAAGAAAACCTGGAAATGATCCACTATTTATAGGACAACATTGCAACGGTCAAAAACACCCGCGGTTCCTTATCTCTACCCGCGGTACCTTATCAATAAGGAACCGCGGGTTCCTTTAAGGAACCTCCGCATGGGAGTCCGTGCAAATTTGTCCTTTAGTGGGGATATGCCATCTAGGGTAGTTTATACCCTCAAAGGATATTCCTTTGGCATATGGAATATGCCAAATTCAAATTAAAGAATATTCTTTGGAATCTACCTTAGGGAATATTCTTTGGAATATTCCAAATTCAAATTTCCATTTTTCTTTTTAATAAAACATTTTCTTAAAAATAAAGTTAATTAAAAATTACTTTGTCACTTTGTATATAAGTGAGTTTTATGAAAATATTAATCCTTGATAACTTAGTTAGGTTAATGACATGTTTGTACATACCTTGAGTGATTCATGCCGAATGCGATCTTGGAGGTGTCAAGAGAAGTATACCAATGTATTCTTGAGTGATTACGAGTACCTTAACATTTTACATAATGTATTGCGAATTATACGTTTGTCATCAACAAAACATAAAGAGATTATATCGAAAAAGCATCGTAATTTTTGCACTAACAAGAAATTTCTTACACTGAATGGATTGAAATGAGTGTGATGATCGAGAAAAGAAAATCCAAGAGATGGGATGAAGTTCGCACCAGAATCGAGCACTATATGAGAAATCATGAAAGACTAGGTGAGATTTTGAACATCAACACTCAAGTTTCTCTGGAAGATCAAGATCCAATACTGGAGCTGAACAAAAGAGCAAATCTGATACAACCAGAAGTTGGTGACATCTTTGTCACTACAAAGAAATAGAAAGGCTTTGTTCAGTTTCAAAATCATTTCCCTGGTCATGTACTGGACGAACCAGAACTAGGAATGATTATGTTCAATCATCAAGAATGTCAAGACTTTGTGGGCATAAGTGATCTTGATGAAATGAACAATGAACTTCTCTCAAATGTTCAAAGGATCTTTTACTCTCTTCATGGTGGTCTAGGACTTACTGATTCTGCTAAAACCTTCAGCATGTACTTGCTATATTGGACCACAGAAACTCAGATCCATTAACTTAGACTTCCATAATTGAAGAACTTAGGCCTAAGGAGAATTGAATAATCATTTGTATTGATTATGTTGTAATTTGTAATGTTTCATAAATTAATGATTATCAGATGTTTATAAGTTATTGATTGTTCAGTGCAAGTAAGAAGAAGTTGTTATGCTCACTTACTACTGACATTAGACTTAGGCTATTTGTATATCCAAATAGGGGGAGATTGTTGGGTTAGTATTTACTGACCCTGAAGCAACTCTAGGATTTGAATATAAAATCCCCCTAAGTGTTTCATGCTCAACAGTAAGGCCAGTCTGCTAAAGGATGACCAGAGGAACTAAGTTCCTAATGAAGACTTTATAGCTGAAGAAAGTTCAGTACTCCCCTTCCAGTGAACTTAGAAGACAAAGGAGTCTTCGCTTCAAATACTAGGCGGTCTAGTTGCTGAAGAACAAGGACTGAAGAAGGGCTTTCAGTTCAGTTTGGTTTGACAATACCAAACTGAATGATGTCGATCTCTTCTAGGATACTGAAGACTCTTCAGTATTCTGATGGTTTGCATTAGGCAGGAAAAGATAACTTTAAGTCAAAGTAGGTTGCTTGTATACTTAGATATAAGTACAACATTTATCTTTTCTAGAATAGTTTAATATGTACTTTGTACTGTTTATCCAGCATGGGCATCAACCACCCACTGGATAAACCCATGCATTGAAACATGCAAAATGCAAACCCTAGTTTACACTGCCTATATAAGGAGTGTACATTGGGAGAGAAAGGGTTAACCAATATAAGAGCTTAAACTCTGGAAAACCTTTCTCTCTCGATACCAACTAAACCATATAGCCAAGATGCATATGAACGTTTAGATTGGAGCTTAGACTTTAACCTTGGTTAGACGTTTAAGTAGAGGAGATCAAAACCCATTGTCATTCAACCACTTTGTTATTCCGCAAACAAAGTGGGTTATAGATTCTATATTTGATTCTAATAAAAGTCTATACATTGAAAAGTATATTGGTATTGTTGTTTTAATCTTTCATAGTTCTTATCTATTGTTAAAACAACACACTTGAGTCGAAGTAAAGAGTTATTACTTAAGATAATAAGTAATAACGAATTACAAGGGACCAACAGACCCAAAGGACAAAGGCAAGAAGAAACTTGAGTCTGAATCTGAAGATGAAGATAATGATTTAGACAGTGTAGAAGAAGCCTTGAAAAAGTTTCATCAAATGGATCATGATGAAGAAGTAGCTTGGAGAATGAAAGCTCAAATTTATGAGAAACAACCACAAGAAGCACTTGCAGCAGAACAAGAAATTCTTGAAGCCCAAAGACTACAACAAGAATGGTATATTGAAGAATATGATAGAATTCAAGCTGAGTTGAAGACAAGTGAAATTCAAGCTGAGTCCATGACAGCAGAAGAAAGAAATGCATATGATGAAGATGAAAAAGCACAGTTGATTGATGATTTGGTGAGAGAACAAAAAAGGTTCTTTGCAGAGAAGAGGAGAATGGAAAGGATTAAACCTCCTACAACCAATCAACTTCGAACTCAAATGATGGCCTATCTAAAGAAGGCAAAGCATTTCACTCATGAACAACTAAAAAAAGAATTTGGATGAGATTAAGGCTCTTTATGAGAAACACAAGAGGAGTAATGAAAGATTTTTTGCTATTGGATCTAAAGAAGGTGAGAGAGATATTGAAGAAGCTAGGAAACGTTTAGAGCAACAAAGACAATTTGGGCGTTCTAGCTATGCACGAGCTCTATTAGAAGTATCAACTGCAGCTCCACTTGTGGAGTCGGTTGATGTGGAGATTCCGCTTGATAATGGGGAAGGATACTATACGGTTAATGTTGGTATTGAATTTGAATGGAAGCCACCACAGTGTGAGACATGCAAAAATTTTGATCATATGGAGGCGAAGTGTCCTAAACATCATGAGAAGACTAAGTCTAATATGAAGAAGATTGATGTCCCTGTTCAAGCTACTGTTAAGAAGGATAGAGGTCATAAAGGTGGTCAGCTACGTTAAATACATGGTATTCGGTTTACTGAACCGATGACTAATTTTTATTACCGACCTGCTAAGAAGGATCAGGTCCCCATTAACATTGATACGCCCTCAATGAAGGTTTCTGATCGTCAAACGAAGGTGTTTGCTGTTGTTGGTAAAGAAAATGTTACTGATTGTAATGTGAAGTCCTTTAAGGATACAACTAATGGCGTTCCTCCATCAAATGCTAATGAGAAATGGTATTATAGTGATAACATTAATATTGGAGAACTAAAGAATTTCGTGGATAATATTATGGAGAGCGACAAGGTGCTTGATGGGAATATGGATAATGTTAAGAAAGGTTGTAGTCCGGTGTCTAATAAGGGTGATATGGCTTCATGTAGTAAGCTTAGCTCGCATGTGTTGAATGTGAGCATGGCTTTGTATGGTAACCCTAGTTCAACCATGGAGGTTCTGAATGCAGACTCTGAAACTGATGACGACGCAGTTTTCGTACCCGATAAAGGAATTTCAAGACCTAGCTCCTCGCCAAGTGGTGGTCATATTTTGGAGATGAGATTCTGAGTGCTTATGATGATTATGAAAATCAAATTGAAGGATGTACAGGACTATATCAAGAATTTTGTGATAAAATTAATTTTAATTTGAGTAATCGAGGTAGGAAGTAATTATTTTTCTGTTTTCATATGTCCGACATGTAGGTCTTATGAAGAGGAAATGGATGTAGCAATTTATATTGTTGTTTTCATTTTGCCTATGTAACGGGCTGAGATGAGAGACTTCACCCTCATCCGTTGTACTTAAATGGTTTTTTTGAGTAATGCATTTTACCGGAGTGTTGATTCCCCTTTACAAAAAAAGACAATTTGTAAGTACCCCTAGACTTGAAGAAAGTTCTCCAACTATCAAGACAACTTATGTTAGGAAGAATAAAAGAGCAAAGGAGATGTCTAAGGAAGATAAAACACAAAGTCTGGATGAGGGAATCAATCGTCAAAGTGTTGAAAAGACTGTCAATGAACAAACGGTACATGACAAGGAGCAAATACCGGAGGAAAGTACTGTGCAAGTTGAAGAAGAAGTACCTGAAGAAGGAACCGCCATAGGTGTTAAAAGAAATAATTCAACCAAGAGAAAGCACCAAGCAAGGAAAAGGGTAAAGCTTACAATTGATGAAGAAAGTGACAGTGATGAAAGCAATAAAAAGTATTTGAAGATTGTGGTTTGAAGATCAATATATGAATATAGAAGTGCTAGGAAAGAAGTCCTCCATAGCAAGATGGGCTTGTGCTACAAGTCAAGGACAAGAATCCCATGGCATATTCAGAACGGATGGATCTCACATGTTATTCAAATTACTGGAATAAGTACTTCATTTGCTTGACAAACAAGACATTCAGGATTTGTATACATATGTCCAAGGAGGATGTGAAGGAAAACAAGAAGTATCTATGTTAATTCATGAGTTAAAACTAATGTATGAACCAAATTCTTATAACTCATAAATATGGACAGATCTGGAAGATCTAGTTCCTACCTATTGGAGATATTACAGGTCTTGTAAGAAGGTATCCTTTTGGAAGAAGAATACTAGAAAGAATGTTGGATCTTCAATTGGAAGTTTCTTAAGAGTCAACATGTGCTTTAGAGTTGATTAGGATAATCAAACAGCAAATCAAGGATTTGGAGAGAGAGGAGGAAGCTGAAAAGGAACTTTAAGTGTTTGGCTTTCAGCCACACTTCTTAAATGATAATCAGTTCATAATATCTCACCCGCATAAGAACTAGCTAGTCCATAAGCAAACGATTTATGGTAAAGACTTCTTAAATCCGTTGATAGCTGGTAGTTTGCTAAAAACTACATGGTCATTAACTCACCATGCTTAATTGCAAAGTGTTGGCTAGTCCTAGGGCAAACGGTTCTAGGTAAAGACTCTATCAAATCCGTTATATGGTTGACAGTTTACCAAAAAATTATAGAGTAATCAGTACACCTTATTCTTGATGAATAGAGTATTGGCTATATGTGACAACAACGGTTTTGAGGTTCGTCACTTAGTCTTATTTATAGGGTATTTTGTGTGAATATGTGTTTATGTGTTTATTTTGTATAAATGAGGTTGGTATGGACATCGTTTATGAGTACGTGGTACTCTTAAGTAAATCGATGAACGGATATTTCATGAATCATAAGCTCACAATATAGTGACTATGAAATGAAATAGAGTTATTTTGGTGTTTTTACGTATACGTATATGTATTATAGTAAATCGTATTTTTACGATTTAGGGTTAGAATTTAGAGGTCACGGACTATGGATTTAGTCTCGAGAATATTTACGGGTTAGTTTTAAGTCATTTAGGACTTAGTTATTTAGTTAATAACTTATTTTAAGAGTATTCATAAAACTGTATATTTTACGTATTTTACGGTAAACGCGTAGATTTGACTAGTTTTCCAGTTTTGGAGGTTTTAAGAGCTGAAACAAATTAAGAAAAACTAAGGTAATATTAATAAGACATCAATTTATATTAAAAATAGAAAAAAACATAAAAAAGGGGTGTTTTGGGTCGGTTTGGATGACGCACAAGGGGGGGGGGGGGGGGGGAGGAAAAAGGAAATAAGACTTTTCTAGTTGGGCTAGGACTTGTGAAGGGAAAGTATATAAAGCCTTATTATTTATCAAAATCACATAATTTTTCCCCTTGAGCTCTTATAGTTGACAGTCACAAGAGGGTTTTAAGGTTCTTCATAAAAATTTTGTCTTCCATTAATTCTAAGGTAAAACCTATGATCCTCTTTTCAATTTAATTATTATTAATGCATTCTTAATCAATACATGATGGATCTAGGGTTAGGTTTAAATTAAAATCTATATTTTAATAATATAAACATGCTTAGATTAATTAAGGTTAATTATTATACATGTGGAGGGTAATCAATTAGACTAATTGTGTTAAATTCGTCATTAAAAACTGGAAAAAAAATTAGGTCACTTGTTTTGATTATATCTAGAGTTTTACAAACTTTCTGAAGTCGAATCTTATACTCATGGAAAGGTAATTGAGTTAACTTTTGAATGCAAGAAACGAGAACTAAATTGGAGGTCAGGAAGTGGGTCAAAAACATGTTACAACAGTCGAATGTCAAAACAGTTTTTGGATCAGCCGGTTTACAATTAATGTTTCGAGTTGGTTAGGGTACTTAGGGTTATAAGTGGACCTTCAAATTAACGTGAGACTTATTTTATATATTAAATAAAAGATCTGGAGGAGGGCTAAGTAAATGGAATAAGTTAAGACCCTCTGATCATAACAAATTTTTCATATGTTCAAATTTTAAAAAAATTGTCATTTGGCAGATTCGAACTTGAGTTTGAAGGTTTACACTTTACACCAAACGCTCCAACTGTTAGAGAAAGTTGGATATCGTGATGTACAATCCAAAACAAAGTTAATATAGTGACAGGATCATTATCTGCTCCATTTACAAACTCTCTTTCGTAAAATTTAAATATATCAAATATTCTTTATCAATAACCCATATCATATTATTCTACAGAACCCTAAACCCTATTCGATTCATATTATTCACAAATAATTTCAGGTCCATCGCGCCATGATCGAATCGATCTTTATAATTAACATCTTCTAAGGTAATTAATACAAATAAAGGAGGTCCACCCGATGTTTCATCTGTGTAACCTATTTAAATTTCTATTACGTTTGTGGTATATATTAGATATTTAAACTGTTTTATATTGAAAGTCCTCTATTAAAATTGTGGCATAATAGCGGGGGCGGCGACGTGGACTCAAAGCATGCTACTATAACTAAACTAAAGTAGGCACTCTCTAAGCTCCAATAGGAGGTAGACACATGTTAGCAGCCATATTTTGACTCATAAGCTAGATTTTTAATTTTATGTATTATGTTGCAGGTTAGAAGATTAATAATTAATTTGGATTTCTATACATATGCGTTTAGATATAAGCCGAACAGGTTTGAGATAGTCATGAAAGCTTAGGGGCTGTTTAGTTGGAGAAAATTTTCTCACTTTTCTAGAAAAAATTTCATTTGAAAAGTGAAAAACAGAAAACCTGTTTAGCAACATCATTTTTCAATGTTTTTCCAAAATTACAAAATTTTCATTTTCTAAATTTATATAGAAAATTATAAAACTCCACTTTATCATTTTTTTTAAATTTTCACCTCATACCTCAATTGTTTTATTTAACCCATTTCAGTCACACGTTACTCTATTCAGTATTCAACGTTCATCATTATTTTTACGTTTTCGCCATAAATTTACGTTTTTGTCAGAAAGTTTACGTTTTCGTCAGAAAATTAATGTTTTCATCAGTAAATTTACGTTTTCGTTTGTAAATTTACGTTTTCGTATGTAAATTTACGTTTTCGTCAGTAAATTTACGTTTTCGTCAGAAAATTTACGTTTTCATCTGTAAATTTACGTTTTCATCAGTAAATTTACGTTTTCGTCAGTAAATTTACGTTTTCGTCAGTAAATTTACGTCTTCGTCAGAAATTTACGTTTTCGTCAGTAATTTTACGTTTCCATCTGTAAATTTACGTTTTCGTCAGTAAATTTATGTTTTCGTCAGAAAATTTACGTTTTCGTCAGAAAATTTCCGTTTGTGTCTGTACATTTACGTTTTCGTCAGTAAATTTACGTTTCGTCAGTAAATTTACGTTTTCGTCAGTAAATTTACGTTTTCATCTGTAAACTTACGTTTCCTTCAATAAATTTACGTTATTGTCAGAAAATGTACATTTTCGTCAGTAAGTTTACGTTTTCGTAAGAAAATTTACGCTTTCGTCAAAAAATTTACGTTTTCGACAAAAATTTACGGTTCCTTCAGTAAATTTACGTTTTTGTCAGAAATTTTACGTTTTCGTCAGTAAATTTACGTTTTCGTCAGAAAATTTACGTTTTCGTCAGAAAATTTACGTTTTCGTAAGAAAATTTACGTTTTCGTCAGTAAATTTAAGTTTAAAATTTTCTGATGAAAACATAAATTTACAGACGAAAACGTAAACTTAAAATTTCTGACAAAAACGTATATATACTGAAAAAACGTAAATTTACAGACGAGAACGTAAAATTACTGAGAAAAATGTAAATTTACTGATGAAAACGTAAATTTACCGACGAAAACGTAAATTTACTGACGGAAACGTAAATTTACTGACGGAAACGTAGTTTTTTGACGAAAACCTAAATTTTCTGATGAAAACGTTAAATTACTGACGAAAACGTAAAATTACTGACGAAAACGTAAAATTACTGACGAAAACGTAAAAATACCGACGAAAACGTAAATTTACTGACGAAAACGTAAATTTACAGAAGAAAATGTAAATTTACAGACGAAAACATATAATTACTGACGTATACGTAAATTTACAGACGAAAACGTAAAATTACCGACGAAAACGTAAATTTACAGACGAAAACGTAAAATTACTGACGAATACGTAAAATTACTGACGAAAACGTAAAATTACCGACGAAAACGTAAATTATAGACGAAAACGTAAAATTACTGACGAAAACGTAAATTTTCCGACGAAAACGTAAATTTACTAACGAAAACGTAAATTTTCGGATGAAAACCCAAAATTACTGACGAAAACATAACTTTTCTGACAAAAACGTAAATTTACTGACGAAAACGTAAATTTTCTGACAAAAACGTAAATTTACTGACAAAACGTAATTTTATAGGCAAGAACGTAAAATTATTGACGAAAACGTAAATTTACTGACGAAAACGTGAATTTACTGACGAAAACGTGAACTTACTGACGGAAACGTAATTTTTTGTCGAAAACGTAAATTTTTTGACGAAAACGTAAATTTACACATGAAAGCGTAAATTTACTGACGAAAATGTAAATTTTCTGACGAAAACGTAAATTTACTGACGAAAACGTTAATTTACCGACGAAAACGTAAATTTTCTGACGAAAACGTAAATTTACTGGCGAAAACGTAAATTTATAGACGAAAACGTAAATTTACTGACGAAAACGTAAATTTATTAACGAAAACGTAAATATACTGACGAAAACGTAAATTTATAGACGAAAACGTAATAGTACTGATGAAACGTAAAAAAACTACTTAAAACGTAAAATTTTTTTACGAAAATATGAAAAAAGAAAACGGAAAAAAACAGACGAAACCGTAAAAAAAATAGCAAAAACGTGAAAAAAAGTTGATCATGAAATAAATGGTTGACAATAGTTTTGTCTAAACATTATTTATTTTTTTTAGAAAATGAAAAATATCATCTAAACAAATTTTAAAAATTCTCAAACGTTTTTCTCGTCTATAAAACTTAGAAACTGAAAAGTATGAAAAGTTTTTCAAGCAGTTTTTTTTTATTTTTTAGATGCGGGCCACTAATTTGTATCGGTTGTCATGGTTATGTAGAGGATAAGCAGAAGTGCATATATATCAAAAGTATAAACTGGAGCTTATTTTGGGATCACAGATCCATCCTTAGGTGGTTATAAGTTTTTAATGCTCAGTAAGTTATAATCATTTTTTTGTTGTTTCAGTTGCGTATATTTGTGTTTGTGTCTAAGCAATCCCTGGAACTGTTCATAACCAAACAGCCTTATCTATCTGTTTTGCATGTTTGTCAGTTAAAATCTTCAAGTGGCAACATGGACAAAAACTCTCCAGGTATATATCAATGATCTAAAGGGATTAAATTTGATTGTTATGATATATACGTATATGCTTTTCTCAATGCTCCAAAGATATTTGATCATAGTATCTTAAAACAGTTTCATCACAAAAAACGTATATGTTTGCCCTTGATTACGTCTTTATTTTTTATTTGAAAACATTTGATGAAAACTACCTGTAGGCATAGATTCCTTTTAAAGAGCAGGTATCAACCTTATAAGTTTCAGTTAAGCCCACAAAATAAGCTAATCCAAACACACGTGTTGTTATCAGCTTATTAAACTCTAAAAAATCTGACATGGGTACTTTTTTGTGTGGATTATGAGCTTATATCAGTTGAGGTTATTGTTTGTAAAATCTGACATGGTTACTTTTTTGTGTGGATTATGAGCTTATATCAATTGAGGTTATGGTTTTAAGTAAGTCCTTAAGCTCGGGTGATAAGCTGATTAGCTCAAAAAAGTGAACTTATCAGCAAAACTGAGGTGCACTTATATGATCACTTGCGCCTATTTAATTTCTAAGTTGCGTTGAATATAGTTTAGGGGCCCTTGATTAAGAAATCAGTTAATTGGCAGTTAGTTGGTATGATAGGACCCAAAACCAATTGCTAGCACGGATAATGGTTGACGATTTGAATACAACCTGTGATCCATTAGTTGCATTTCCTTATGATTCAAATTTATTCTTGGTGTTGTATGACACAAACAACTAAGTATTTCTTCCTAAGTTTCAAATTTTAGAATTTTTGTTTTCTTTCGTGTTAAAACTTTTTATGTGTGCTTTATCGCCCAAGGTTTATTTGCTGAAGAACAAATTTGGATTTGATCAAGCTTTAATTACAAGGAAGAGCAAGATCTGGATGCGGCTTTCAAGAGGTTTGTTTGATCATTTAAATGTTGCAATAGATAAACAGGCGGATTGGGTTATGGGTCACCACAGGTTTAGGCCGAAAAATGTAGTTTTTGAGTATGGGTCAAAACAGGTCAGGTTTGGTCGACCTTTCAAACAGTTTTTAAGGCAATTTCAGTATAGGTTTTAGATTATAAAGATGTTGCAGCACTGCAATATGTTAAACCAAAATGTTGCCGACATCTAAACCTACAACTAATACTCTATCCTTGACGTTGGAGCTTAAGATCCTAAATCCGGATCCATTGTTATTGTGCCCACCCAGTTTGCCACCATACTGCAATATCAAACCGACTCACATATTACCTAAACTATGTGTTCCAGGATGGAGCAACAGACTTACCAAATAGTGTCCATCATCAGAATATCTGACCTAACCAGAGCCAACCATTTATAGTGCATGTTCAGGCCATGCTTAACACACTTGAATTAGGTTAGTGCCAAGCCAGTGAGACTAGCATACACAACCAAATTAAAGCCACATTTAGCGCACTTGAGCTAGGTTTGTGCTAAGCCAATGAGGCGAACTAAATGCTCAAACACAACCAAAATCGAACTATGTTTACGCTAAGGTGATAAGACATGTAACAAGCTCATACACAACCAAAAGAAAGCTATATAAACATTCATAAAAACTATCACGTCACCAAACAGAATTATTATTACTTCGAAACAACGAGTACCACATTGTTAACCACCACATGCAAAGAAACACAAAACATTCTTAATGAAACATCCCAAACACAAGCAAGACAAGAACTAAGATTTTTATCAGTTACCGTCACGAAGACGGAGAACAAGGTGGACAGGAGAGAGCGAGAAACAAGGCGTGAAGGGAAGTGGGAAAGAGAGATTAACACATCTGCCAAATAGTTCCCTCCGACATGTTTAAGGCTATTTACGGCTCCACAATTAGAATAACTGTCAATAGGCTACTCGAGACTCTTGATATCAGATAGCGATTGGTAAGGAATTTAATAAAGAAATTATCATTTGTATAATCTTGTTAATATTATTCTACGGTTCACCTTATCATTTTCCGATATTAATGAAAGATCGAGTGTACATTTAAGGCTATGATGACTGTTATGTTGATGTATTAGTTTGACCTTGGTGTATAAGTTATTTATTTAGATCTTTGATGTATTAGTTGTAATATATCTGACATTGCTTTTATTTTTCAGGAAACAAGTTGCTGCATGTGCTAAGTGCTACTGTATTCGGGATATGGAGGAACTCATATAGGCACAAATGAAGGCAACACAATATTTAAAAGTATAAAACTATTCAACATAAGCATGCCGACATAAAATGAAGCAATCATCAAGGTTATGGCCACTATTATGATTGGCATCGGTAATAAGTCGTATGATATCTAATATCTTATAGGTGTACCAAGATCTGATATTAAGTTTCTGACCTGACCTTTTTGTATCATCAGGCGTTTGTTAGATCGTTGTGGTCGGGGAGCCCGTGGTCCATTCTGTAATTGTCAATTTAAGAGACAAATTATATGAGTATGTGAATTTTCTTTTTTTTTGAAAGGTTTTCAATGGGGAGGTGATTTGCACACTCCTCATGTTGATTGGCACACTCAAAACTAGTATGTCTTGACACATATACCCTTAATTTACTTCTAAT
Source organism: Glebionis coronaria (assembly GCA_025667525.1). Classification (NCBI taxonomy): domain Eukaryota; kingdom Viridiplantae; phylum Streptophyta; class Magnoliopsida; order Asterales; family Asteraceae; genus Glebionis; species Glebionis coronaria. The sequence goes on along the minus strand of CM046879.1, from coordinate 372,450,611 downwards.
CATGTTTCCTTTATAAGGGTATATGTGTCAAGACACACTAATTTTGAGTGTGTCAATCAATTTGAAGAGTTTGCAAATCACCTCCCTTTTCAATGGATTGAGCAATCTATCACGTGGTAATTGATGGTCTGATTAGTGCAGGTGGCAATGTAACAAATCATGAAAAACTTATATGTTTTAGTCCTTCTATTATATTTATGGGTGTTTGGACATCGTTGTTGTTGATGCTACAAATGCTGCAAGTGAAGGATCACTACGAAAACGAGGTACATGTTTGTGTTTATAATGAGTGGTGCAGTGATAAAATGAAGTTAGTGCAGCTATAACTAGATAACACAACAAAACAAAAAGCCGAAGGTAAGGTTATCCTTCTATTTTGGTAATAACCATAATAATATCTATGTGTCGCAACTTTACATCTCATTATTTATGTCCTCATGTAGGTTGACGAAACCAATTTACAGAGACGAGATTTAGAACTAGACAACATGGTGGGACTGAAAAAGGGATGTGCATATGGCCAGGTTCGTTCATATAATCTCTCATTCTTGAGCATATTCTAAGTGGATGCCTTTCTTGGGAGCAATAAAGGGTGTCTTTTCTGCTATTTTAAGCTTAAACTTCGCCATGGATAAAAAAAGAAGAACATTTGCGGATGATATCATACTTGAAAAGGATAAGTTTAGTAGTGGTAACATTTGCGGAGAAGTACACCAGGTACGGAGGTGTATTAATTTAACAATCAAGCAGATAGGTTAGGGAATTTGTCTTAAACTACCATTTTGTTTATATAAAAAAAATAAATTGACATTAAAGCACATTAAATAAAATATATTTCAGTACATTCCTCCAAAATGTGCTTTTGTTATAGCAAGTTCCGTAAAAACTTTAGCAATCCATTTTGTTAAGAATGATACGACCATTGTTGTTAGAGATAGTGAAATGCGCATTTCCAAAAGTCATAATTTTTTTTAACATAAAGATTGAAGTCTATCCATCAAGTGTCAGGGTAAATCACTAAACAAATTGATAAATTAAGCAGTTAAATTAATGAATATATTTAAATAACTTGCTGCATATGTTTCACCTTTCATGAGCATTTGAATTATGAATTACTCTTGCCAACAGTTTATAACAAAATAAGTATCTTAAGTAATAAGATGCACCTCCAATGGTGGCATACTGCAACTTCTCCAGTCCCTCCACTTCCGGCAACTCACCGTGTAGCTCTCAAGATTGTAATGCGAAAACAGAATATACCTGTTGTAGACACCCGTTCCAGGACTCTGAGGTAATGCTAACAACTCTTTTTGCCAAACAAAAAACAGGTGCATACGATATGATATTAGCATCTGATGATTTTTATTGTATGTTCCACTAATAGTGGATTCTGACAACATATTGTATATATAGGACACTAATTTATCTATGCTATCAGGTACAGTATAATAATGTCCGGATTTTCGTTGACAAGTTTCCTGTATTTTATACTATTTGGGTAATAGTCAACAACCAATTGTGAAATTCATGTCTGCTTAAGCGATATTTGACCTTATTGATGCTATTATCAAATAATTTACAGGGGAAATATATCCAAGTGATGGAACTGCATTCATTTTTGGCAGCAGGTTAAGGTTACAGAAGTTAAAAGCATAAATCATGGGTCGTAGTGTGAGCAGTTGGTGACGGAAGAGGAACAAGCGGTTAATAATGATGGTCTCAAGGGTATTCCGGTAATTAACTTAAACAACTTGGTTGCATATCGTCTTTAATTAGATTTTGATACATTTGCTTATGATATTATTGATATTCCAAAAATCTGTGTGTGATGCTCTTAACAAAATTGCTGATATACTTATCTTGAGTGTATTTAGGTGAGCACTACAACTTAGGTGAAATCATCCGCTATCATTTGCTTCACTTCATCTAGAAGAGCTTCTAGGTGCGTGTGATTATATATTTATGTACCCGATCTTTATTTTAAATGCATTGATAATATGTCACCTAAACTTATTGACATAAAAAAGGGCCATGCAAAAGGCACTGGAATAACCCTCCCAACATACATACCATGTCCTTTGACCACATTTTGCGCTTGGGAACTTTGGGGGGGTCGACGACATGTAATAGTATTTGAGTTTTCACTGATTTGTGATGAAAACACTTATATTGATCTCAAGATCTGACCTTTTTGTATGTTAACTATGTAAGTGACTGGAACCCGTCTATGTATCCATTTGTGTATACAAAATGCAAGTTGCGTTTTATAAATAACATGTTTTCCATGATGATATTATCTTAAGTTTGAGTTTAAAAAACCTAACCTTAAAAGACGAGCATTTCATAGTTTTTTAGAGCTGAATAACATTAAAGACTGGGAAAAATTATTAAAGGGGTGTTTGGGTTGGATAAGTCTGCATAGTTTTCGATCTTTAGGTATCATCCAAAAAGGTGCAGTAATACAAGTTGTCACAAAAGTTTACACAAACATAACCTACAAATTTTTGCTGTCGAACCCCTAACAACAGCAAACTACAAACATTATAACCTAACAGTAGTTTTGATTTTCAAATTCCATGCAGAAACAAAATTAAAAAGGCTGTTTGGGTCAGCCGTAAAAGGAGTAGTAATTATTAATTCTTTCACGTTGTAGATTAAGTGTAACAAAAACACTTTAAATCAAAGGAAGGTAGTGTCTTGATAGCCTTTTCTGATTTCAAATGTTCTCTGGGCCAACATTAGGGGATGAAGTATAACCAAAGTAGATAAGTATCCGGTTTCGTTTGAGATCCGTTTGTGTAGCCAATTTACCATTTGAATCAATCAACTTGAAGGGGCCGCCAATTTCTGAACCAGGTTAACTAAGAAAAGATTAACATAGGAGTTGCATCATCATGGTTTTCTAAAGGGAACAAATAATTTGTTTAACCAGTTGGATGATTTTGACTCGAGATGTGATGTCAATGGGGTCTTAGCCACTAACAAAATTGAAAGTTTTGACCCGGCCTTGCAGCGACATGTCAATATTGACCGAAAACTTTCACCGTGTGTCATTAAAACCGTAGACTAGGTATTATATTATTATAGATCTGCATCAGGTATATATGTAATATTTGGATGCATATTCTGTTTCCATGTATTATATATACTAGGATTGATGCCCGCGCGTTGCCGCGGGTTAGACATAGAAGTTCTTGATATAATAAGAATGGGTAGAAGTAAATAGGCGATACATAATGAACACAACAGGCGTTTGGGACACAGATAGTCACAAAAGTTTTACAAACCGGGTGCCTACTGTGCATATAGAACAGGCATATATAGTGTAGACCCTGTTCTCGCGGCACAGTTACATAACGCGTTAGACGGCATTAGTTTACAAAAGACTAAACGTAGGAAATGTTTCAAAAGGTGTTGGCCACCCGATATTAGCACATACAAAAGCAGTTAATGTTTTTTTTTGGTCAACATGCGCAGGTCCTAAGATTTCTTTTTTTTGCTGTCTGATTCTAGGTCAGGTAGCAAAGATCTTTTGACGGGCTTTTGCTGGAGTACAACGCCTTTATCTTTCAAACCTGTAGTAACTGTTTGTGGAGCTGTTGTTGGAGTTTCTTTTGCTGGAGTACCTGGACAACAAAGTTTCTATAAGAGGCAACTCAATAATATATGTATGCATGCTTGTTGCTCCAAAAAAGGAAAAAACACATATTAAGAAGTGTATTTTTTAACCAATTTTAACAGTTTCATAAGATTCTGTAGGCAGTGGGTAAGTGGTGGAAATTGAAACTTAGAGTATCTTGCAGAAAAGTTTTTGAGTAGACGCTTTTGTCTTAAGCAACATGTGGATCTTATTATTGTGGGATTGAATATTTCTATCTACTTTGGGTAAGGGAATGGCTGTTGAGTTCAGTTGCCATGTGAAAATGTGTTTCCAAGTTGGAATTGAACCAAGGTGGTTATAAATAGTTTGGAAGTGTGAGTTAAGTCTAGTTACATACCTGAACTAAATTGTAACTGGAATCTCTCCTGTAGAAACAGTGAACTGGACATTTTGCCTATTTAAGCACATGTTTGATATACTAATTTCACACAACTTATTTAACAACTTTGCAAAACAAAAAAAAATAACAATGGCATATCTTCCTAGGATCTGGGCGTTGGAAGCTGAAAGTGGTGCTAGTGATCTCGGCGGTTTGTTCATGTGGTATTTAGCGAAGGAAGTGTTAGCTGAGAAAACCTGGAAACGCAAGGTGGACGGGGCTCGTAGGGAAGTGTTCAAAAATGTCGTTGAGCGTCAGCATTTCATTCAAGAGATCCGACAGTGCCAGACCTTTCCAGCCGACCCTTTCATCGACAGGATGATTGCTCTCCTGGACAAGAAACAGCTCGAGGACAATGCATTTATTGAGAAGCTGAAGACCAAGGCAGCCACTATCGAGCAGAAGGAGGTTTTCTCGGCCAAAATCTTGTCCAATAGACCATGGTGAACGAATGGTCTAGGAGGTGGTTTAATGCTGGTGTTTTAGGTCTGAAATAAAAGCCCTATGTTGCGTGTCCGGTTTGTCCACCGGTGAGTCCTGAGGGGTGTGTGTTTGTGCTGTAGGTCTTTCGTTTGTCAGTTTAATCTTGTGTCTGTATTGTTTGTGTCAATGAACCATGATGAATGTAATATATTTGGTGTTTTATTGTTTTTTGTTTTGTGGACGTGTGGATTGAGGCCAGTTTAGCATATAGTAAGTAAAGTCTTATATGAACCTACTTACGACCTGACAATGAATAGCTTTAAGGAAAAGAACCCCGTCTCCAAAAAAATGGTCTAAGCGGTTTGTGCATGCCAGATTATTAATTAGAATTAAAGATTGTGTACCTGGTTCCTTTTTTGCAGTCATCTCTGAGAACTTGGTTGATGTAGTTTCTGTTTCTGAGTTCTTGTTTGATGGACCTTCTTCTTTAAGGCCCGTGATTGCGAGTGGTGTTGGTGTTGGGGCTTCAGTTGCCAGTGGTGTTGGGTTTTGTGTTGTGGTTGGGGAACTCACACTGGCCTCGAGCAACTTTTGCATGCTTAGAACCGAATCGACTGAGAATTCACCCGACCCCTTTCGTGATCCAGGAGTGTAGCGAATGAGGAACGTGTGCGTCTTGCCCTCAATGGCGCGTACCTCAGGAGGTGGCTGGTTTGCATCCGCTGTCCTGTATTTGTGGGCCAGATCTACACAGGGGTATGTTGTAACCTCGTCTCCTGCCGGGGTGAAGAAACTGAAAGTCGCGGTTGATGTTGCATCACAAACTGTCGCCCTGAAATTGTACCTGCATACGGTGGTTGTGGTGGGATGGTTGAGTGTGTGAATGAGTTCAAACAACAACTATAGACACATGAATATATGGTTACCTGAAATCCGGGCTTTCAAGGTCACCATGGTCAACGCAGACTGTTAGAAATACGTTTTTACGTATTTATGAAGGATCGGTCGCTCCAACGATAATTATGTAATGGGCTCGTGATCTATTTAATTATTGTATAGTCCATATAGCCTACATGTAGGGTGGGCTATATATATCCCCTCCTAGCATGTTAGGAGGGGTTGTTGATTATCATTTTTCAATTAATCATTATTCATCTTTACTTTCTCTCTCTAAATCCTCTCCCTTCTCTCCTTTCTCTCTCTACTCCATCATCTCCTTCCTTCATTTCCTTATGATTATCATCTAAATCAACCATCTAAATCCACCAAATCCATGATATAGAATAGGCCATTAATCTCGTAGACCTTCAATTGGTATCAGAGCCAAGGTTTGATTGGTTTATTCTTCTTTTATTTTGTTTGATTTTGGTGGGTTTTTGATTTAATCATGCTTAAACTTTAAAAAGTTTGTATTTTTTATAAAAAGTTTGTGTTTTTATGTGTTAAATCATATCAAATCTTCAAATTTATTTACTTTTTAGATAAAAATCACAAATTTTTATATAAAAATCAAAAATTTCTTTATAAAATCTTAATAAGTGTGTGTTTTATAAAAAGTTGGTGTTTTTTATAAAAGTTTGTGTTTTTCTCTTTTTAATTTTGTATTTTTTTTTGATTAAATCCTTCTATTTTGATTACTTTTTTTGTTTGAATCAATTTATTATTATTTTTTTTATTATTTATTTTTTTATTTTTATTTTTTTATTTTTTTAATCAATTTTACCAGTTATTATTTTTTTATCAGTTATTACTTTAATCAGCTTCTATTTTTTATAAACAGTTTATATAGTTTTTTAATCAATATTTTTATAATCAGTATTTTTTCTTTATTTTTTTTAATTTTTAATCTATTGGGTCTCAGTTTTTGTCCAATATCAGTCCTGCTGTCCTTCAGTCTTGTCGATTATCAAGGTTTTTGGGTTTCCAGTCAGTCAGTCATGCAGTTTTTGTCCTGTTCCGAATCAAACTAAAAGTTCCGAATCAATCTCAAATGTTCCGGGTCAAACTCTTCCGAACGAACAAGTTCCGATTCGGAACTCTTCCGAATGAAGCAACCATTTCAAACATAACGGACGAATTTTACCCACAACGAAGACCAAGACTTCCTACACACCATCAACAAAACCAAACACCCTCACATTCTCTCGACCCTCACACCTCAAACAAACCTCGACTCACTCAGACTCCACTCACCCATCTCACACAGACAACTCAACCCTCAACCAAAAACACTCACACTCTCTCTTTTTACCCTCACCCAAGACTCTCGTCCCCACACACCCTCTCGTCCCCACACACCCATCAAAGACTCTCGACCAACATAAACCCATCCAAACCCTCTCGCCTACTCACCCAATACACCCGCCTAATCCAACATCCACCCTAGACTCTGACAAGACCCTCGCCTACTCTCAAACATCATCATTCAAGATCTCAGTTTAAACACACATCATCGATCCAAGACTTGTAACCAAAAATAAAACAACCCTCGTCAACAACAACACTCATCTGACAAATCAACCCATACCCTCGAATCTTCACACACTCGACACTAACACACACAACCAAACAATCTCTCGTCAACATCTCTCGACTCATAACACACACAAACACACCCAAGACTCGATCAATACTCTCGACCTTCAATCTAACACCAGAAAGACGCTACAGGAGAGAGGGACTCAACAAAAACAATAAAAGAAAAACCTACCCGAGACCTTATCTTTTAAGATCTTGAAGATGAACTCGATGCATGTCTTCTTGTGGATTTGATATAAACGGTGTGAATGGTTGCTGTTTTGGCTGTTGTTTATTGAGAGAATTATAGATTAGGTTTTGTGGTTTATTTCAAGAAGAAGGAGGTGGTGTCATTTGAGAGAGAGAGTTAATCAGAAGATGGAGGTTACAATGTGAATTGGTTTGTGAGGAGAGATAGATAGATAGGTTAAAGAAGGGACGGAGTGTACAAGAAAATTAGGTGCCGTTTTGTTTTATAAAGAAAGTCAACAAAGATTTTTTTTTGGGGCGGAGGTTACTAAGAAAACATACGTGGGATTGGGTGACACGTTTAGGTAGGGATTGGTTTTTTTTTTTTAAAAACGGTGGAAAGTATTTCTATTTTAATTTAGTTTTTCTTTAAAAACAATTCTATCAGATTTTATTTTATTTTTTAAACTCAAAGTAGTTTTACAATTATTTTAGATGTTTTTTCCTATATTTTCATATATCAATTTTTTATTTATTTATTTATTTTAATATCAAATTCTTTAGTTGATATTTTTTTTCTATTTTTTTACTTTTAAATATCAAATTTTTTTTTTAAATTAAGTTAATTTTTTATATTAATTTTTGGCAAATCGTGATTGAGGCGGGTATTTTCAAAGTTAACGTGAAAAAATATTTGTCGGGATAAACGTTATTCTGGCCGGATTTCAAGAAAAACGTGACGAGTCAAAGTGACGAGCTTCATTTATATCATCCATCGAGGAATTTTAAGTATTATTTACGGGTCTTTCGTTTTTTCACGAACTCTAAAATCCCGACAACAACAACATCCCCGTCATTCTTAATCGATCTTTAATGGATTCGTTCGATTCGACATGTCAAAAGGGAGAGTTGTATTTAATGCAAAACGAAGTTAGGAAAAGTGGCATCACTTCATTTCAAATGCTTCAGTCTCATCTGGTCACTCTTTCAAGGATTCAAGGAGGGAGCGAATTTGTGACAATCTTTGGTCAAGATCGTCATATATTCATGGACTCAATGTTCACCACTTTGACCGAACTCGCCGAGCAACTCAACCGTGACAACTTTAATCACTCTGCATCGTCAATTGCTTATAAGGCTCTTGTGACACAACTCACGCCTTTCCTCCAATTCAATCTCATCAAGTCTGCAAGTTCAGTGATTTGCCAATCGTTTCTTCGAGATACACATACCGAGCTTCGAGTCTTCCGTGATACAATTCTGAAACTCATGACATCAGTTTCGTCTTCGATTTATGAAAGATCTCAACTTCAGCAAGTGTATGTTAATGGAGCGCAAGAATCAATGACGCAGATGCAAGAGGATAATGGTCATACGGTTGACAACTTGGAGCCTCACGATGGCACGAGCACAGAATCAGGAGGACAACATGATGCCAGTGGCACGTCAGGGAATGTTCACGAGATTTCTCTTGCTGACACCGTACCCGTTTATGACGAAGAGCCTGCAAACATGGTACAATGTAATGTGGTTTATGATGTATATGCTGATGATATGCTGCATATTGAGGATTCTGAACCTAATTATGACAAACATGGGATGGAAACGAGTGGTAGCAATACCACTTCTGATTCATCCGATGTAAGTCATAATGGGGGAGAGATTGTTCAGAATGCTAAACATCATGATAATTATCCTATAACTGCCTCGTTAACTGATTCTGATTCCAAGATTAAAGAGCTCGAAACGATCGTAGCTCGGCAATCAAAAGATCTTGAGGATGCCAAACTTGAATTTTCTAAGAAAACGGACAAATTTGAAACATACTTTGAAAAACTTGAAAAGTCAAACGTTGTTCTTGAAAGAAAATTGGATCAAACTGTTCTAGATTCTAAAGCTGAAAAGGATAGTCTTTTGAAACAAATTCAACTGCTTGAATCTAAGTTGGCATCCCAAGATAACTTGCTCAAAGAGAATGAGACTTTAAAAGCCCAAGTACAGGAAAAGGTTTTTGCTATAGCTGCATTGAAAAACGAGTTAAGGAAAAGTAAAGGACCTAGTGTGGACACTAAGCTTGAAAAACCATCAATCTTGGGGAAACCGCCTACAAATCAGTTCGTCAGACAACCGTTTGTCAGACAACCTACTGCATTTAGATCCGAGCGATCACAATCCTCGAGACCGCGGTTTGCCTCCCAAGTTGATTTGGGACATACTTCTAGAACAGTCACTCCACCAACTAGGCCTAATATGACTAAATCAGTTTTAGCAAGACCTCATCACATGATTGCCCCTAGTTTCTCTAAGAATAGTTCAATGAACACGCCTAGAACTAGTTCAACTGATGTGTGCCATGATTTTGGTCAAAGGGAAGCTATTCAAAAGACACATGTAAGAGATAGCAATGTCCAACCTAGTCAGATGCCTTCTAGATTACCCAACACTGCTAACCGTAGCATGACGTCTCCTAGGAGCATCGATCAATCATCTAGGAATTAATCGGACATTAAATATGCTACTTGTAAAACATGTAGAAAATGTGTCTTTACGGCAAATCATGACTCCTGTATCAAGAAATTACTTAATGAGGTGAACTCCCGTGCTAGACTTAAATCCCAGTGGGTCGCTAAAATCAAACCCGTTGGTAAAATGTGGCGCCCCACTGGTAGATCTTTCAATCTTGTAGGAAACGAGTGCCCTTTAACTAGGATAGTCTCTGATTCTACGAAGACTACTAGGGAGGAAATTGCAAAGGATGATACATCACTTAAGCCTGAACTTAAGATTTTCTATAAAAGGAAACGTTTGCCCACTAAGACAAGTGAATCATCTCCTCAGGCCACCTCTGACACTAGAAAAGCCAACTGTGAACCCCCACGTGCTTCAAAAATAGATATCTCTAACCCATGCAAAAGTATACAAACTCCTAATGAGAATGCAGGTACCAAAGTTGATGTTCCAAAAGAACGAAGCGGTCCAATCGTTGTATACCGTTCAACTAAGGACACTCTTAGAGTTTGGTTGCTGAAGAAGCAGATATCAGAAAAACAAATGTCTCAGGGGATTCATGGTTAAGCTGCACAAGGACTTATAGTCACATCACAGACTATAACTCGCTCTTCAAAGGCAGGAAAGTTTATCGCCGATGATAAACTTATCCTTACAACGAGAAATTAATTTTTCTCGGGCATGAGCTAATAATAAAAACATTTGAAGTTTTTAAGCTCATGCACAATGACTTACAGTTAAATGTCAGACTGTAACTCGAACTTAAAATAAAGGAAAGCTTATCGTTTATGATAACTAATCCTCTTAACGAGAAATTCACCTTTCTCGGTCATGAGCTTGTATTAAAACATTCGAAGTTTTAAGCTCAGAAAGGAAAGTGTATCTTTTAAATAAGAGAACTTTTCCTCGTAACGAGAAATTAACCTTTCTCGGTCATGAGCTTTCCGTTAAAACAGTCAAAGTTTTCAAGCTCATGAACACGACTTCTAAGTAAATGTCAGCTTAGGACTCGTTCTTCAGATAAAAGGAAAGTTTATCGCCGATGATAAACTTATCCTTAACAACGAGAAGTTTACAACTTCTCGGACTTGAGCTCGTTCCTAAGATATTCCAAATCTTAAGCTCAAGTAATTGGTTTTCAAAACTTTGAACACAATTTTTTCAAGAATTTTTCAAAGATTTTTCTAAATCTTTCAAAATTGTGTGTTCAAAAATGTTTTGATAAAAAGAGCTTGTCTTCTGGAATCGATAATATTTACGAACCTAGAAATGTCATTCAATAATGACACGGGGTTGTAAATAAAGTTCGAGCAGAAGTTCAAATTTTTAAAACATGCTCAAAATGGTTTGCTATTATTTCAGATAGCAACCCGCTTTTCTTTATTTTTCTTTTTTTTATTAAGCGGGAATTAATTTTCTCGGGGACGTGACGAGGTGACCAGCATTCGTGAACAAGAACCATGTGAATCTCTCATATGATGTTCTCCATCATTCAGGTCCAACCTCGTTAATTGTTAATCTTGTGAATTCATTATTATATATGATCTTTGCACGTAATAAATACCTTACACTTGTGTTTAAAAGGTACTTAATTTACGTTTCAGCACACCCTCATTAATTTGAGGGGGAGCTTGTGTAATTCATGAAGACAATTGGACTTGCATTTTTCTTCCCAAATTTTCTTAAAATGCTATTAAATCAATTGATATTAAAAACATCGATTGGGTTAATATTTTTAATATGGGGGAGAAAATGTGATTTAATATGGGATATGATCAATCATGAATGGTTTGACTTAACGTGATAGCTCATCCCGACATATGCAAAATGTTTTCGGATATCGTGGCATATGTTAAGGGGGAGCAAAATGGATTTGCACTTCAAAATGGATTTCATGGTGACATACACTTACCCAAAACATCTCTATTCACGACGGTGAAGATTGTGGTGACATAAGGATGATAGGATAGGTTAAAGTCCAATGATTTCTCTAGAACCGGAGGAATCTTCCCAAGGACATTCCATAGCTAGAAATAGTAGTCCTTAGGAAAGATGGAGAAAGATTGTGAACGTAGCTGAATGCCGACCAAGCACTTAAGTTAGCACTGGAACAATCACAACAAGGTGCTAGTTATGACGTATTGGTAAGCATTGAAGGGGTTGAAGAATGAAAAAGAATTGTAAAGATAAAGGGTGTAAAGAAAGAAGCCCTCCTTACAACTTTAGGCAGAAACCGGGTCAATACATATGCTATTGAGATCATTTTTGTTAATGATTCTCGATATTGAAGAAAGACATCATGGACCCAGTGATGCAATGCACAACCCTTCCCAGCTAACTCAAATATCTCTCAAAAGGTATTTGTTTTAATCACACGGAGATCAACACGTTATCTATTGATTTATTCACTCCGAATAAATTGGTATTGAAAAGGTGGCACTCCTCTCCAGCCTCCGATCACTAAAAATCCAAAATGCACGATCGAGTCTAGAGCCATTTGAGATCATAAAATATCTCATTAGGACACACTTTCATATTTCCTTGCTTCTTCACACACTGTGAAAAGTAAGAAAGATCTTAAGAGTCCTACGTAAAATCTTCATGATCTTGCCTGAACATCCGAGTAATACGAAAGTATTTACAATGAAGATGGAAATCCTTCTTGAGCGAATATCAAAAAGCTCATGGTAGGTGACTTGTGCGATTCTTTATGAATCAAACTTGTGATAACTGGAAAGCAACAGTGGTTTAATTCTTAAATGAATTTAAACACGTTCCAGGCCTCTACGCATTATCATATGATCTTGCCAGAACACTCTGAGTGACTCTTTATTGATCACAGTGACGAGTGGAAATCCTTCTAGTGTTAACATCAAACAGCACTTGGTAGGTAACTTGCAAGATTCTATATGAATCAAGCTAGTGACAACTGGAAAGCAACGATGGTGCGGTTCTCAATTGAACTTCACTTGTTCCAGGAACATGAATTGACGGCTTCAAATCATGCGGATAATATTATCCAAATGATTCACTCTTTACGTTCGCAGTCTGCTTTGGACGGTCGAGTAAAGAGAACGGGTTTACCCGCGAAATCCTGTCAGGAAGTTACTTAATTGAAACTATCCGTCACGGGTACGATATCTGATATCGTCCAACGGTCTTCACCGACCGGAGGTAAAATGCTACCGAATTAGAATGAAATGTTCAAGGCTATTTCATCCGTGTATATTGTTTTGTTGCTAACTGTTTTATGCAGCGTAACAAGAAGGTGGCATTGCGGTGTACAATCCAGAAGAAGTCGTCACCACATGCTTATACTACATACAACTAGTACTTCAACAAATTCAAGAAAGCCTGAAGGTCAAGTCTTCCGCTGTATCAAACTCTGAAGCTTTCAAGAATTTAAAAGTATAAGTATGTGGAACATGAAGTCACAAAGAGGCAAATATCACAAGTGAAGAATGCACAAGGTCAAGGCAAGGAAACATGCTCAAGACTAAAGTCAAAGATCACATCAAGCATATTCACAAGAACAAGATCGAAGACTCAAGCATAGATGCTAGGTTTAAGATTTTGTAAAAAGATGTGACCTCCCTTAGGGGGAGATTGTTGGAAATACGTTTTTCCCAATAAAGTCTCGGTCACATCTTAGTTAGCATAGATCACGAGTTATAGACTATTTAGAACTTTGTTTCTTGGAGCGACCTCCCTTAGGGGGAGATTGTTAGAAATACGTTTTTACGTATTTATGAAGGATCGGTCGCTCCAACGATAATTATGTAATGGGCTCGTGATCTATTTAATTATTGTATAGTCCATATAACCCACATGTAGGGTGGGCTATATATATCCCCTCCTAGCATGTTAGGAGGGGTTGTTGATTATCATTTTTCAATTAATCATTATTCATCTTTACTTTCTCTCTCTAAATCCTCTCCCTTCTCTCCTTTCTCTCTCTACTCCATCATCTCCTTCCTTCATTTCCTTATGATTATCATCTAAATCAACCATCTAAATCCACCAAATCCATGATATAGAATAGGCCATTAATCTCGTAGACCTTCACAGACGTAAGTCCCGTCAAAGTCGGCGGGTTTCTTACCACACGTGGCACACGAAATGTAGTGCCAACTTCTGTTTTTCATCACTTTTTCAACTGTTGTGGCGCAACTGAATTGCACTCCCTATAAAAGAATGTGTTAGGATATAATGTGGCCCATCATAGCTAATTCAGATTCGGGTGTACCTTGTATGTGGCTGGGTTATGTAGGAGCAAGGCTGCTAACATCTCAACATTTTTCGATTTGTCCAAAGTAGGTTCATTGAAGCGATGGTTTGAAATTTTCAATGGTGGTTGTGTTTTAAACAGCTCTTCAAACCTGCATTTTACGGTTGAGGGACAAAACTGTCAGTCACTGACATGTGATATAAGAGTATAAGACGGGATGTGGTCTAAAGTCTTGGAAGACATACGATGTCTGTGCGGCGTTTGCTTGGGGTGTTGATGATTCACATAGTAGTGGGTCGGTAGCATCGCAGACAGCTGGTAGCCTGTGGCAAGACATGGTTAGTCATGCGTGAGCAGCAACATCGTTATTAAGAACATGCATGAAGAGGCAGTTACCTCTGTATTTACCAACTCTACAGGATGAGACAGCAAGCATGATTGGTTGTGGCAGGCGAAGTATTTCGTCCTTTGGAAACTGCCTAGCCATGGAGTCCCACAGTGTTAATGCAACAACGTTTCCTCTGTACAAAGAAAAGTGTTAGACATTGTTGTTAGGGAGGATGTTGTAAATCTTGGTATATAGAGATGGCTTACTGTAGATTCTGGATGTCAATTCTTCTAGTCACCGGCCTTCCGGAAGCCAGTTGTTCGGCGGAAGGGAGATCACCTATTCTCATGATACATCCAAAGTAGTCTGTCGAAAGCAAAGGTTGTGTATCAGTCGCTGTTACCGACACTAATCAAGAAATTTAAGGACGAAGCTAAGAAGCTGAGCCTATCACTTGTGAGTCTTGGATATATCATCTTGTTGTTGCTGTCGCGGTGGGGTACCCTAGATTCCAACTCTACATACGGCGCAAACTCAAAGTAATGTGATGGCCAAGTTGACTCTTTGCCTTCTAGTTGTTCAAACCGTGTGATCTTTCCAAACTTTAAGCTGACCGGGTTTTCGAGTGTCTGTTGGTATGGGCTTGTTTTTTCACAGAAAAAACTTGTTATCCTGTAGACTTTGCCAGCCGACATTATCTTGTCAAAGTAGGCCAGATCACTCAGGTCCATGTTTGCCTGAATCCTTTTTCCATGTTAAGGTAGCAAAGATGCATTAAAAGATTGGTTAAGAAAACATTTGCGCAACGAATACTCGGACTGTAATAACCATAATGTACCTGTTCGTCAATAAGCATGCAGGAGAAAGTTGTCTCCTTCATATCTGGCAAAGATTTAGAGATCCATTTCTGGTAGATTTTCGCTTCGAGAACATAGTTTCTGCCGCCCAAAAGTAATTGGTCAATCGATGTTGCTGTTGTTATGAGAGCACTTGTTTCTGCGACTGTCATAGGCATGGACGCCATACTTGAGTTTCACCTGAAAAATTTATAACACAGAATAGGAAGTTAGTTTTGGTGTATTAACGATATCCACATTATGTACACGCACCATGAACATGGACATAAGCATGCAAAAGGCAACATTTAATCTATAAAGGACAGCATATGATAGCAAATTCTACGTTGGTACCTAGTGTTGCAATTATTGATGCTGGCAATAGTAATGTACATTACCGTGTATCATGTTAGCAGTAAGAACTACGCAACCTATTTTGTATGCAGCTTTGCATAATGTGTGTTTATGTAGGATTTGTTAATCTGACGGTGTCGCTTGTGAGGCAACGCGGTGGTTTTCTATAGCATTTAAAAAGTCAATGTACACTATGTTTTTGGTTGTGTTGGGCGGGTCGCCTTCTTCCTGTAGAATTAGGATCTTTAGTCCCTTTGGCGAGGTAGCTCTTGATAGAGCAACATATAGTTGTCCATGGCTGAAAACGGGTTTTGGCAGATAAACACCTATCTTAGAGAGAGACTGACCTTGGCTTTTGTTAATAGTCATTGCATAACATAGCTTTACTGGAAACTGTCTACGCTTGAATGTGAATAAGAGATTGGGATCGTCATGAATTAAAGCAATTCTATGCACGTAAACTTTTTCTCCAATTCTTGTGTAACACCCCATTTTGGAAATGGAATATTACGCATAATCATGACGTGTCATCAAAGCATACAAGGATAAATGTCTAAGCATTATTCAACCATAAAAGGGAAATACTGGAATCAAACATCGGTAACCCCAAAGTAAAGCTCATCACACACAAACATAAATACTGTAAAGGAAAGGACGAAACAATGTCCATAGCAAACTGTATTAAAGTAACGAAATGCATAAAGTAAAGAAAGACAGTAAAGCTTCCAGTCCATATGCACGTACGTTTGAGATCTACGAGCGTCCCTGAGTACCTGCCGTTTTGGGAACATGAAAAGGGAAACGGCTGAGCAAGACGCTCAGTGCACGGATGTACAATATAGCATGAAATAGGATAAACATGTAACATATAACAACGGAAGACTAAGTTCTGAGTAAACTGGTTAAGTATTAAGAAAACTGGTTTTATAGTTTGAAAAGCCTTATGTTTATCTTATGAAAACTGTTTTAACATAAATATACCATATCCCATATAGGTCATGAAAAGGTCACGTGCATGAATACTTGGAGGGGTGACCTCATCATGCTGATTAGAGGGGATGCCTCTAATTAATATACTGGTTTGGGTAGGAGGGATCAACTCCTTGTGAAGGATGCAAGGCACACACCACATTCACCATGATATACTGAATAAAACATGTAACTAGGATGCACCCATACGCCCCACCTGATATAATAATATGGCCAAAGCTGAAAAGGGACGCCACGAGCAATCACTCCGCCGTGGGGAAGTCATAACATTGGTGCCTCCAATGTTATGGTTATGGTACCTCCATAACTAGGTGAAACTGGTCATGCTTGTATATGGCTATAGATTATGCTAATTTAAACATAAGCAGTTCAAAACAATAAAACAAATACTGGGGAAAACAGTTGGCTGCATACGAGAAATCCTAATAAGGAAAGAATGTCCATACTGAAAGGACGGGAATCCGTACCTCAAGTCCAGTGAATGAACGGAAGAAAGACTCCTACTTCTGGATCACTAAAGCTACATGTGTACACACGTGTATAAGTATCGATTTACTGATTACGTACCTGGTTTTATGTCTCGTCTTAGCTTACTTTGTATGTTTTAGGTCATGGTTTACTGTTTAAAGCCTTAAACTGTGTTTATCTTGTATTCTGATTAATCTGTTTAAGTATTACGGGTATTTCATGTATTACTATACTTACTGTGTAATAATAAGTAACTTTCCAAAAATAGCAGGTTTCCAAAAATAGAAAGTTTCCAAAAATAGAAAGTTTCCAAAAATAGAAAGTTTCCAAAAATAGAAAGTTTCCAAAAATAGAAAATTACCAAAAATAGAAAGTTTCCAAAAATAGAAAGTTTCCAAAAATAGAAAGTTTCCAAAAATAGAAAGTTTCCTAAAATAGAATTTACTGCTTAAAATAGATTAGTTTCTAAAAATAGAAAGTTTCCAAAAATAGATCAGCTGCCTTAATTAAATAAGTTTCCATATATAGAAGGTTTCCATGATTAGATTAGCTGCCTGAATTAGATAGATTTCCATATATAGAAGGTTTCCATTAATAGATTAGTTGCCTTATTTAATTAAGTTTCTATAAATAGAAGTTTCCATATTTAGAATTAAGCTGGTTACATAAGCTAACATATAAGTCTAAGTGTTTATAAGCTTGTTTCTTAAGTCATATGATATAGTATATAGTTTAATTATTATTTCATGTATTTTAATTAAACAATAGGTTAAGCATTTTAATTAAGTATAACCTGTTTTAATTAAAATGAAATGAAATACTTAGGTTAAAATGTGTATTATTATTATTAATAATATAACCTAAGTCATGTCTAAATTAATTAATTATAGGCATGTTTTAAATAATTAATTAATTATAACTTATAACATAAAATACTTAGGTTAAATTAATATCATGCTAAATTAATAATTAAAATAACCTAAGTCATGGTTTAATTAATATTTCATGTTATTAATTAATTTATAACCTAAATTCATAATTCATAAAAATTAACATGTAGCATAAATCATGATTTAACCAACGAACCATGAATCGGGCATGAACTCGACACCGTACCTCGAGCCAAACTCGGGGTACGTGTGCCCCCTTGCTGCCGTGGGTCCCACAAGCACCAACCAAGACCAAAAATGGTCTTGGTGGTGGCGGCAATAAGCAAACCAAACCCCCCGGGTTTGTTTGCTAGGCGGCTAAAACAAACACCCTTTTTATAACGTTCATTGATTTTAATTTACCCCAAAACATGTTAGATCAATGTTTAATTATCATGTTTTAAGAATAATAATAATAACATGTTCATGAAAATAATCAAAGATTAAAAAGAATTAAAAAGAAGGGTTTAGAATGATATACCAATACGTAGCTTGGAAGGGGATGAACAAACACGGTTTCTAGCACTTGTTTTTAATGTCAAAAATCAACAACACCCTCCTATGGTGGTGTTATAGGTGGCGGCACAAGAGAGAACAAGGAGGAGGAGAAGAAAATCTTTTAGGGTTTATGTTATTTTGCTTGAAAGTGAAAAATGAAAAACATATTTACCATAACCCCCCTTTACTTGTAAAAGTCCATGGGCTTAGCCCATTCTTGGTTGTTGTGCCGTGGGTATGGGGGCCCCACATGGGGTACCCGTACCTTTCTCGTGTCCCGATGTTTCGTGTTCGTTCGTGGTTAAACGTGCTCGTGTTTAAAGTGTTTCT
This sequence comes from Glebionis coronaria, assembly GCA_025667525.1. Classification (NCBI taxonomy): domain Eukaryota; kingdom Viridiplantae; phylum Streptophyta; class Magnoliopsida; order Asterales; family Asteraceae; genus Glebionis; species Glebionis coronaria. The sequence goes on along the minus strand of CM046879.1, from coordinate 372,431,973 downwards.
GTTTATTTTATCATGTCGCTTATCGTAATTTTAACGCTCGTAATTATATTATATGTATTTACGTAATTATTCTAGTTCGTATTTTAAATGGTGATCATGATTTAATTATGTTCACGTGACATATTTATTAACTGTTTATCATGAGTTCGTACGTAATCGATACTTGTCATGTCATACACGTATGCACTTGCTTGATTATTAGCACATGAATGTGATCAATACTAAATAAGGTAAGTTTTAATCTAGGACGTACGATCTTAAGGGCACTATTCATGGTAAAAGCATGCGGGTTTTACAATTCTTCCCCCCTAAAAAGAATAATTCGTCCCCGAATTATAGATAAAGTAAGCTGGAAAGAAGTAACATACCCGAACTCAAAATATGAAGTGAGGGTAAGAAGCCCGGATAGACTCCTCTGTTTACCAAGTGGCTTCCCGCTCGGTATGGTCCCTCCAAAGAATTTTGACGAATGGAATCATCTTCCTTCTCATGACTCGTTCTTGCCTGTCGAGCACTCGTTCGGGTTCTTCTATAAAAGTGAGATCTTCACGTATCTGTTCCAGTGGATACTGAACCATGTGAAGGGGATGATAATTGTACCCTCTGAGTAAGGACACATGGAACACGTTATGCACGTGCGAAAGCTGAGGAGGTAACGCCAATCGGTAAGATACTTCACCGATTCGTTCAATGATATCAAAAGGTCCGATGAAACGAGGACTGAGTTTCCCTTTGATCCCGAAGCGTTTAACACCACGTGCCGGCGAAACCTTGAGGAAGACGTGATCTCCCACATTAAAATGTATGTCCCTACGATGCTTATCGGCGTAACTCTTCTGACGTGACCGTGCTTCCTGCAGCTTCTGCTTAGCTACTTCGATCTTCTCATTGGTCATTTCTATAATCTCTGGTCCTTCGAGTGTTCGCTCTCCCACTTGATCCCAGCAAGTTGGAGCGCGACACTTTCTGCCATACAACATTTCGAAAGGAGCACATTTGATACTTGCGTGCCAGCTGTTGTTGTATGCAAACTCGACCAAACAGATGTAATCGTCCCAATCACCTGTCCATTCCAATGCACACGACCTTAACATATCTTCCAATGTCTGAATTGTTCGCTCCGACTGTCCGTCCGTTTGAGGATGAAAGGCCGTACTCAGCTTAAGTTGTGTACCCCAAGCTTTTTGCAGACCTTTCCAGAATCGCGACGTGAAACGAGGATCTCTGTCTGAGACGATGCTGGAGGGAGTACCGTGGAGTCTCATGATCTCCCTTCTGTAAGTATCTGCGAGTTTACTTACTGGATCTTCCTTGCGTATCGGTAAGAAATGAGCTGATTTGGTGAGTCGATCAACAATGACCCAAATAGCATCGTGCTTTTTCTTGGTAGGCGGAAGACCGGTAACAAAATCCATGGTGATTTTGTCCCACTTCCACTCTGGAATATCCAACGGTTGAAGGAGACCGCCCGATCGCTGATGTTCAATCTTAACCTGCTGGCAGGTAAGACATTTGGAGACATAAGTGGCTACATCCTGTTTCATACCACTCCACCAAAAGTGCTGTCTGATGTCATGGTACATTTTTGTCGACCCAGGATGTATAGAAAATGGGGAGCTGTGAGCTTCAGCTAACAATGCTTCCCGGAGTTCTTGATTGTCAGGAACACAAAGTCTCGTGCCCTGCCAAACGATACCGTCTGCGTCCATTCTGAATTCTCTCTGCTTCTCCAAATTCTGAATTATCGCCCAAATCTCTCCATCATCCTTCTGCGCTTCCTTGATCCTAGTCAGTAACTCAGGTTCTACTCTAAGATTCGCCCAGTATCCGTGCTGCCCACGTACCATGATTTCGATGTCTAGCCGCTCCAAGTCTCTTATGTTTTGTTCCTTGATCTCAATGCCGTTGATCATTCCGGACTTTCTGCTGAGTGCATCTGCTACTACATTAGCCTTCCCGGGATGATACTGTAGGTTAATATCATAATCCTTCAACAGTTCCAACCATCTCCTTTGTCTCATGTTCAATTCTCGTTGGGTGAAGATGTACTTCAAGCTCTTGTGATCCGTGAAAATGTCGCATGATTCTCCGTATAAGTAATGCCTCCATATTTTCAATGCGAACACCACTGCAGCAAGTTCCAGGTCGTGCGTAGGATAGTTTTCTTCATAGGGCTTAAGCTGCCGTGAAGCATACGCGATCACTTTCCCATGTTGCATGAGAACACAGCCCAGTCCCTTCCCCGATGCATCGCTATCGATCTGAAATCCACCTGTACCAGATGGGAGAGTAAGAATAGGTGCAGATACTAACTTCTGCTTTAGGTCTTCGAAGCTCTTCTCTCGATCTTCCGTCCAGACGAATTTCTCTCCTTTTCGCATCAGTTTGGTGAGAGGCAGTGCCAGGCGGGAAAAGTTCTCCACGAATCTGCGATAATATCCAGCTAAGCCTAAGAAACTGCGGACTTCTGTCGCTGACGTTGTTCTTGGCCATTTAGTGATAGCCTCAACCTTCGCTGGGTCCATAGTGATCCCTTCTGCTGATACAATGTGACCTAAGAATGCCACCTTGTTTAGCCAGAACTCACACTTGGAGAATTTCGCATACAGCTGCTTCTGACGAAGAATCTGTAGTACCGTACGGAGATGGTCTTCGTGTTCCTCCGTGGACTTTGAGAAAATCAAGATGTCATCGATGAATACAATGACAAACTTATCAAGGAATTCATGGAAGATTCTGTTCATCAGATCCATGAATACTGCTGGAGCGTTAGTCAGGCCGAATGGCATGACCACAAACTCATAATGGCCATAGCGGGTACGAAAAGCAGTCTTGGCAATATCCTGCTCTTTAACCCTTAGCTGATGGTAGCCTGACCTTAGATCGATCTTTGAGAAGTGTTTGGCTCCTTGAAGTTGGTCAAACAGATCATCTATACGTGGCAGTGGATATCTATTGCGGATGGTAATCTTATTAAGTTCACGGTAGTCAATGCAAAGTCGCATGCTGCCGTCCTTCTTCTTAACGAACAAGACCGGTGCGCCCCATGGAGATGCGCTTGGTCTAATGAACCCTCGTTCAAGAAGTTCCTGCAGTTGGTCCTTCAGTTCTTTTAGCTCTATGGGAGCCATACGATACGGAGCCTTAGAGATTGGCTCAGCTCCCGGAACAAGGTCGATATTGAACTCCACTTCTCGTGCAGGTGGTATGCCTGGAAGTTCATCTGGGAAGACGTCTTGAAATTCCGAAACTACTGGTTGATCCTGAATCGATGGGGATTCAACATCCATGTCGTGAACCGTAGCTAGATAACCTTCGCAGCGATGTGACAGTAATGCACGTGCTTGCAAGGTAGATATCACTTGTACAGACCGTCCGGGTATGAACCCGTTATGAATGTACTCTGGTGCGTTAATGTCGCCGAAGATCACCCGATATGAGTGGCAGTCTATGGTAGCATGGTGCTTGGATAGCCAGTCCATGCCGAGAATCATATCGAACTCAATCATGTCTAGGGGAAGTGCATCTACTGCACGAACTTTATCGTCAAACTCTAGAGGAAGACTCTTGTATACATGAGTTATTAATACAGAGTCCCTCAAAGGCGTGGAAATGGTAAGCCTATTTTCTAATGGCAAGGGAAGTGTCCTGATGTTCTTGGCATAAGTAGTGGAAATAACTGAGTGTGTGGCACCCGTGTCGAAAAGAACACATGCAGCTTGGCCGTACATATACAAAATTCCAGTAATGGTACCTGTAGATTTGTTTGCCTGATCGCGCGATGTCGTGTAGACACGCCCAGTGGTAGGAGGCGGTTTAGTATCAGCATGACCCGAAGTACCCTCCATTTCACCCTTACGGCAATCTCTCATACGATGGCCAGGGAGGCCGCACTTGTAGCACGCGTCGGAATCACGACGACATGGGCCAGGGTGTCTGCGATGGCAAGTACTGCAAAGAGGATGAGTGAATCCTCCAGAAGGAGTCCTTGTTTGCTGAGGGCCTGCTGATGACAAAATGTGTTAATATAAAGTATATGCACGAGTATAAGACATATGCGTCATAAGATATTCACCAGTGTTAGCTGAACGGTTAGGCTGAGAACCCCTGTGGTTCTGGTCCTTCCCGTTACCGTGGTTCCTGGTAGAGATTAATATAGTGTCAGCATGAGAGATATAACATGAAATCATAAGAAGATGCGTAAATAGTAGGACCTGCTGTTGTTGGAGTGTCCCGCATTGTTACGGTAATTATCATTACCGCTGCGCCTTTCCACAATAGAACGGTCGTTAGTGTGACCGTTTCCTTTGGGCTGATTAGGCTGCTGCTGAGTAGCCAGCTGAGACCGGTCCCCAGTTTTCTGCCTGGAAGATACAGTTTAAGAGATGATTATAGAACATATAATGATAGGATGGGGTCTGGTTATCGATAGAACACGAAATGTTTACCTCTTGTCGGGTCTTTCAGCTTCCCCGAACTCATCGCGTTCCTGCAACATCTCAAGCTTCCTTGCTGCGTCGGCCACTTGTGCTACTGTATTGAACGTAGCACATACCAGATTGTTCGCGACCGAGGTGCGAAGTGCCCACCTAAAGTGGTGTGCCTGCTCCTCAGGAGTACCAGCTGCTGCTCCCAGAAAACCAGCTAAGCGAAGAAAACGCTGCATGAATTCGTTGCTATTCTCGCCCGCTCTCTGACGTATCCCATGGTATTCTCGCTTGAGTTTGTCCTGCTCTGCCTTAGGAAAGAACTGCTCCATCACTCTCTCATTGAATTGGGCCCATGTCAAACCAGCGACCCATTCATCACCTCCTTCTGACTGCGTCAAGGCTAGCCACCAGTTGAGTACATCTCCTTCAAACCGGTAGCATGCCAATCTCGCCTTGAATGCGGGGTCACATCCCATAGCGTTGAAAATCTTCTCAATGTGAGTCAACCAGCTTTCAGCATCGCTGGGGCTATCAGTCTTTTCAAAAGCTCTAGGACGAAGCTTGTTGAATCTTTCCAACCACACTGCTAGTGTCACTGGGGGAGGAGGAGGAGGTGGCTGATTGTTGGCAGCCTGAACTTCAGCACGAATGTCATTCCTCAGTTGAGGAAGTAAGGCTTGCATGGCAACCTGAATTGCAGCATTGAGCTGCTCTTGCTCGCGTGTGAGAACCATCTGACAGTATAACATAAACATATGATTAAAAGTTCAAACATAAAATATAACTTATATATATAAATAAAAAAAAAATTTATACCAAAAATTTCACGAGAAAAATTTTATGCAAGAAAATCTTTGTATGAATGCATGATGCAGTTTTATGAAAACTTTTGATGCTCGAGAGTGAACGCCTCTGGTCGGTTCACTCAAAACAAAAGACATATCGAGGGGACGCCTATGGGTTGGTCCCATATTTAAAAAGTTTCGATAAAACACATGCGACTAAATAGGGCCAGTCCTGTACCAACCATTACTTAGTCAAAAACCCTGTAACAATGACATGTATATGTATGCTTAAAAATGATGAATGCATGAAAACAACTGTCAGTTCTAGGAAGACCGTAGTGACTACCCACTAATCACATGTCATATTTGAGAGCCTACAGGTCGAAACCTTGGCTCTGATACCATAATTGTAACACCCCATTTTGGAAATGGAATATTACGCATAATCATGGCGTGTCATCAAAGCATACAAGGATAAATGTCTAAGCATTATTCGACCATAAAAGGGAAATACCGGAATCAAACATCGGTAACCCCAAAGTAAAGCTCATCACACACAAACATAAATACTGTAAAGGAAAGGACGAAACAATGTCCATAGCAAACTGTATTAAAGTAAGGAAATGCATAAAGTAAAGAAAGACAGTAAAGCTTCCAGTCCATATGCACGTACGTTTGAGATCTACGAGCGTCCCTGAGTACCTGCCGTTTTGGGAACATGAAAAGGGAAACGACTGAGCAAGACGCTCAGTGCACGGATGTACAATATAGCATGAAATAGGATAAACATGTAACATATAACAGCGGAAGACTAAGTTCTGAGTAAACTGGTTAAGTATTAAGAAAACTGGTTTTATAGTTTGAAAAGCCTTATGTTTATCTTATGAAAACTGTTTTAACATAAATATACCATAGCCCATATAGGTCATGAAAAGGTCACGTGCATGAATACTTGGAGGGGTGACCTCATCATGCTGATTAGAGGGGATGCCTCTAATTAATATACTGGTTTGGGTAGGAGGGATCAACTCCTTGTGAAGGATGCAAGGCACACACCACATTCACCATGATATACTGAATAAAACATGTAACTAGGATGCACCCATACGCCCCACCTGATATAATAATATGGCCAAAACTGAAAAGGGACGCCACGAGCAATCACTCCGCCGTGGGGAAGTCATAACATTGGTGTCTCCAATGTTATGGTTATGGTACCTCCATAACTAGGTGAAACTGGTCATGCTTGTATATGGCTATAGATTATGCTAATTTAAACATAAGCAGTTCAAAACAATAAAACAAATACTGGGAAAAACAGTTGGCTGCATACGGGGAAATCCTAATAAGGAAAGAATGTCCATACTGAAAGGACGGGAATCCGTACCTCAAGTCCAGTGAATGAACGGAAGAAAGACTCCTACTTCTGGATCACTAAAGCTACATGTATACACACGTGTATAAGTATCGATTTACTGATTACGTACCTGGTTTTATGTCTCGTCTTAGCTTACTTTGTATGTTTTAGGTCATGGTTTACTGTTTAAAGCCTTAAACTGTGTTTATCTTGTATTCTGATTAATCTGTTTAAGTATTACGGGTATTTCATGTATTACTATACTTACTGTGTAATAATAAGTAACTTTCCAAAAATAGCAGGTTTTTAAAAATAGAAAGTTTCCAAAAATAGAAAGTTTCCAAAAATAGAAAGTTACCAAAAATAGAAAGTTTCCAAAAATAGAAAGTTTCCAAAAATAGAAAGTTTCCAAAAATAGAAAGTTTCCTAAAATAGAATTTACTGCTTAAAATAGATTAGTTTCTAAAAATAGAAAGTTTCCAAAAATAGATCAGCTGCCTTAATTAAATAAGTTTCCATATATAGAAGGTTTCCATGATTAGATTAGCTGCCTGAATTAGATAGATTTCCATATATAGAAGGTTTCCATTAATAGATTAGTTGCCTTATTTAATTAAGTTTCTATAAATAGAAGTTTCCATATTTAGAATTAAGCTGGTTACATAAGCTAACATATAAGTCTAAGTGTTTATAAGCTTGTTTCTTAAGTCATATGATATAGTATATAGTTTAATTATTATTTCATGTATTTTAATTAAACTATAGGTTAAGCATTTTAATTAAGTATAACCTGTTTTAATTAAAATGAAATGAAATACTTAGGTTAAAATGTGTATTATTATTATTAATAATATAACCTAAGTCATGTCTAAATTAATTAATTATAGGCATGTTTTAAATAATTAATTAGTTATAACTTATAACATAAAATACTTAGGTTAAATTAATATCATGCTAAATTAATAATTAAAATAACCTAAGTCATGGTTTAATTAATATTTCATGTTATTAATTAATTTATAACCTAAATTCATAATTCATAAAAATTAACATGTAGCATAAATCATGATTTAACCAACGAACCATGAATCGGGCATGAACTCGACACCGTACCTCGAGCCAAACTCGGGGTACGTGTGCCCCCTTGCTGCCGTGGGTCCCACAAGCACCAACCAAGACCAAAAATGGTCTTGGTGGTGGCGGCAATAAGCAAACCAAACCCCCCGGGTTTGTTTGCTAGGCGGCTAAAACAAACACCCTTTTTATAACGTTCTTTGATTTTAATTTACCCCAAAACATGTTAGATCAATGTTTAATTATCATGTTTTAAGAATAATAATAATAACATGTTCATGAAAATAATCAAAAATTAAAAAGAATTAAAAAGAAGGGTTTAGAATGATATACCAATACGTAGCTTGGAAGGGGATGAACAAACACGGTTTCTAGCACTTGTTTTTAATGTCAAAAATCAACAACACCCTCCTATGGTGGTGTTATAGGTGGCGGAACAAGAGAGAACAAGGAGGAGGAGAAGAAAATCTTTTAGGGTTTATGTTATTTTGCTTGAAAGTGAAAAATGAAAAACATATTTACCATAACCCCCCTTTACTTGTAAAAGTCCATGGGCTTAGCCCATTCTTGGTTGTTGTGCCGTGGGTATGGGGGCCCCACATGGGGTACCCGTACCTTTCTCGTGTCCCGATGTTTCGTGTTCGTTCGTGGTTAAACGTGCTCGTGTTTAAAGTGTTTCTGTTTATTTTATCATGTCGCTTATCGTAATTTTAACGCTCGTAATTATATTATATGTATTTACGTAATTATTCTAGTTCGTATTTTAAATGGTGATCATGATTTAATTATGTTCACGTGACATATTTATTAACTGTTTATCATGAGTTCGTACGTAATCGATACTTGTCATGTCATACACGTATGCACTTGCTTAATTATTAGCACATGAATGTGATCAATACTAAATAAGGTAAGTTTTAATCTAGGACGTACGATCTTAAGGGCACTATTCATGGTAAAAGCATGCGGGTTTTACAATTCTTCCCCCCTAAAAAGAATAATTCGTCCCCGAATTATAGATAAAGTAAGCTGGAAAGAAGTAACATACCCGAACTCAAAATATGAAGTGAGGGTAAGAAGCCCGGATAGACTCCTCTGTTTCCCAAGTGGCTTCCCGCTCGGTATGGTCCCTCCAAAGAATTTTGACGAATGGAATCGTCTTCCTTCTCATGACTCGTTCTTGCCTGTCGAGCACTCGTTCGGGTTCTTCTATAAAAGTGAGATCTTCACGTATCTGTTCCAGTGGATACTGAACCATGTGAAGGGGATGATAATTGTACCCTCTGAGTAAGGACACATGGAACACGTTATGCACGTGCGAAAGCTGAGGAGGTAACGCCAATCGGTAAGATACTTCACCGATTCGTTCAATGATATCAAAAGGTCCGATGAAACGAGGACTGAGTTTCCCTTTGATCCCGAAGCGTTTAACACCACGTGCCGGCGAAACCTTGAGGAAGACGTGATCTCCCACATTAAAATGTATGTCCCTACGATGCTTATCGGCGTAACTCTTCTGACGTGACCGTGCTTCCTGCAGCTTCTGCTTAGCTACTTCGATCTTCTCATTGGTCATTTCTATAATCTCTGGTCCTTCGAGTGTTCGCTCTCCCACTTGATCCCAGCAAGTTGGAGCGCGATACTTTCTGCCATACAACATTTCGAAAGGAGAACATTTGATACTTGCGTGCCAGCTGTTGTTGTATGCAAACTCGACCAAACAGATGTAATCGTCCCAATCACCTGTCCATTCCAATGCACACGACCTTAACATATCTTCCAATGTCTGAATTGTTCGCTCCGACTGTCCGTCCGTTTGAGGATGAAAGGCCGTACTCAGCTTAAGTTGTGTACCCCAAGCTTTTTGCAGACCTTTCCAGAATCGCGACGTGAAACGAGGATCTCTGTCTGAGACGATGCTGGAGGGAGTACCGTGGAGTCTCATGATCTCCCTTCTGTAAGTATCTGCGAGTTTACTTACTGGATCTTCCTTGCGTATCGGTAAGAAATGAGCTGATTTGGTGAGTCGATCAACAATGACCCAAATAGCATCGTGATTTTTCTTGGTAGGCGGAAGACCGGTAACAAAATCCATGGTGATTTTGTCCCACTTCCACTCTGGAATATCCAACGGTTGAAGGAGACCGCCCGATCGCTGATGTTCAATCTTAACCTGCTGGCAGGTAAGACATTTGGAGACATAAGTGGCTACATCCTGTTTCATACCACTCCACCAAAAGTGCTGTCTGATGTCATGGTACATTTTTGTCGACCCAGGATGTATAGAAAATGGGGAGCTGTGAGCTTCAGCTAACAATGCTTCCCGGAGTTCTTGATTGTCAGGAACACAAAGTCTCGTGCCCTGCCAAACGATACCGTCTACGTCCATTCTGAATTCTCTCTGCTTCTCCAAATTCTGAATTATCGCCCAAATCTCTCCATCATCCTTCTGCGCTTCCTTGATCCTAGTCAGTAACTCAGGTTCTACTCTAAGATTCGCCCAGTATCCGTGCTGCCCACGTACCATGATTTCGATGTCTAGCCGCTCCAAGTCTCTTATGTTTTGTTCCTTGATCTCAATGCTGTTGATCATTCCGGACTTTCTGCTGAGTGCATCTGCTACTACATTAGCCTTCCCGGGATGATACTGTAGGTTAATATCATAATCCTTCAACAGTTCCAACCATCTCCTTTGTCTCATGTTCAATTCTCGTTGGGTGAAGATGTACTTCAAGCTCTTGTGATCCGTGAAAATGTCGCATGATTCTCCGTATAAGTAATGCCTCCATATTTTCAATGCGAACACCACTGCAGCAAGTTCCAGGTCGTGCGTAGGATAGTTTTCTTTATAGGGCTTAAGCTGCCGTGAAGCATACGCGATCACTTTCCCATGTTGCATGAGAACACAGCCCAGTCCCTTCCCCGATGCATCGCTATCGATCTGAAATCCACTTGTACCAGATGGGAGAGTAAGAATAGGTGCAGATACTAACTTCTGCTTTAGGTCTTCGAAGCTCTTCTCTCGATCTTCCGTCCAGACGAATTTCTCTCCTTTTCGCATCAGTTTGGTGAGAGGCAGTGCCAGGCGGGAAAAGTTCTCCATGAATCTGCGATAATATCCAGCTAAGCCTAAGAAACTGCGGACTTCTGTCGCTGACGTTGGTCTTGGCCATTTAGTGATAGCCTCAACCTTCGCTGGGTCCATAGTGATCCCTTCTGCTGATACAATGTGACCTAAGAATGCCACCTTGTTTAGCCAGAACTCACACTTGGAGAATTTCGCATACAGCTGCTTCTGACGAAGAATCTGTAGTACCGTACGGAGATGGTCTTCGTGTTCCTCCGTGGACTTTGAGAAAATCAAGATGTCATCGATGAATACAATGACAAACTTATCAAGGAATTCATGGAAGATTCTGTTCATCAGATCCATGAATACTGCTGGAGCGTTAGTCAGGCCGAATGGCATGACCACAAACTCATAATGGCCATAGCGGGTACAAAAAGCAGTCTTGGCAATATCCTGCTCTTTAACCCTTAGCTGATGGTAGCCTGACCTTAGATCGATCTTTGAGAAGTGTTTGGCTCCTTGAAGTTGGTCAAACAGATCATCTATACGTGGCAGTGGATATCTATTGCGGATGGTAATCTTATTAAGTTCACGGTAGTCAATGCAAAGTCGCATGCTGCCGTCCTTCTTCTTAACGAACAAGACCGGTGCGCCCCATGGAGATGCGCTTGGTCTAATGAACCCTCGTTCAAGAAGTTCCTGCAGTTGGTCCTTCAGTTCTTTTAGCTCTATGGGAGCCATACGATACGGAGCCTTAGAGATTGGCTCAGCTCCCGGAACAAGGTCGATATTGAACTCCACTTCTCGTGCAGGCGGTATGCCTGGAAGTTCATCTGGGAAGACGTCTTGAAATTCCGAAACTACTGGTTGATCCTGAATCGATGGGGATTCAACATCCATGTCGTGAACCGTAGCTAGATAACCTTCGCAGCGATGTGACAGTAATGCACGTGCTTGCAAGGTAGATATCACTTGTACAGACCGTCCGGGTATGAACCCGTTATGAATGTACTCTGGTGCGTTAATGTCGCCGAAGATCACCCGATATGAGTGGCAGTCTATGGTAGCATGGTGCTTGGATAGCCAGTCCATGCCGAGAATCATATCGAACTCAATCATGTCTAGGGGAAGTGCATCTACTGCACGAACTTTATCGTCAAACTCTAGAGGAAGACTCTTGTATACATGAGTTATTAATACAGAGTCCCTCAAAGGCGTGGAAATGGTAAGCCTATTTTCTAATGGCAAGGGAAGTGTCCTGATGTTCTTGGCATAAGTAGTGGAAATAACTGAGTGAGTGGCACCCGTGTCGAAAAGAACACATGCAGCTTGGCCGTACATATACAAAATTCCAGTAATGGTACCTGTAGATTTGTTTGCCTGATCGCGCGATGTCGTGTAGACACGCCCAGTGGTAGGAGGCGGTTTAGTATCAGCATGACCCGAAGTACCCTCCATTTCACCCTTACGGCAATCTCTCATACGATGGCCAGGGAGGCCGCACTTGTAGCACGCGTCGGAATCACGACGACATGGGCCAGGGTGTCTGCGATGGCAAGTACTGCAAAGAGGATGAGTGAATCCTCCAGAAGGAGTCCTTGTTTGCTGAGGGCCTGCTGATGACAAAATGTGTTAATATAAAGTATATGCACGAGTATAAGACATATGCGTCATAAGATATTCACCAGTGTTAGCTGAACGGTTAGGCTGAGAACCCCTGTGGTTCTGGTCCTTCCCGTTACCGTGGTTCCTGGTAGAGATTAATATAGTGTCAGCATGAGAGATATAACATGAAATCATAAGAAGATGCGTAAATAGTAGGACCTGCTGTTGTTGGAGTGTCCCGCATTGTTACGGTAATTATCATTACCGCTGCGCCTTTCCACAATAGAACGGTCGTTAGTGTGACCGTTTCCTTTGGGCTGATTAGGCTGCTGCTGAGTAGCCAGCTGAGACCGGTCCCCAGTTTTCTGCCTGGAAGATACAGTTTAAGAGATGATTATAGAACATATAATGATAGGATGGGGTCTGGTTATCGATAGAACACGAAATGTTTACCTCTTGTCGGGTCTTTCAGCTTCCCCGAACTCATCGCGTTCCTGCAACATCTCAAGCTTCCTTGCTGCGTCGGCCACTTGTGCTACTGTATTGAACGTAGCACATACCAGATTGTTCGCGACCGAGGTGCGAAGTGCCCACCTAAAGTGGTGTGCCTGCTCCTCAGGAGTACCAGCTGCTGCTCCCAGAAAACCAGCTAAGCGAAGAAAACGCTGCATGAATTCGTTGCTATTCTCGCCCGCTCTCTGACGTATCCCATGGTATTCTCGCTTGAGTTTGTCCTGCTCTGCCTTAGGAAAGAACTGCTCCATCACTCTCTCATTGAATTGGGCCCATGTCAAACCAGCGACCCATTCATCACCTCCTTCTGACTGCGTCAAGGCTAGCCACCAGTTGAGTACATCTCCTTCAAACCGGTAGCATGCCAATCTCGCCTTGAATGCGGGGTCACATCCCATAGCGTTGAAAATCTTCTCAATGTGAGTCAACCAGCTTTCAGCATCGCTGGGGCTATCAGTCTTTTCAAAAGCTCTAGGACGAAGCTTGTTGAATCTTTCCAACCACACTGCTAGTGTCACTGGGGGAGGAGGAGGAGGTGGCTGATTGTTGGCAGCCTGAACTTCAGCACGAATGTCATTCCTCAGTTGAGGAAGTAAGGCTTGCATGGCAACCTGAATTGCAGCATTGAGCTGCTCTTGCTCGCGTGTGAGAACCATCTGACAGTATAACATAAACATATGATTAAAAGTTCAAACATAAAATATAACTTATATATATAAATAAAAAAAAAATTTATACCAAAAATTTCACGAGAAAAATTTTATGCAAGAAAATCTTTGTATGAATGCATGATGCAGTTTTATGAAAACTTTTGATGCTCGAGAGTGAACGCCTCTGGTCGGTTCACTCAAAACAAAAGACATATCGAGGGGACGCCTATGGGTTGGTCCCATATTTAAAAAGTTTCGATAAAACACATGCGACTAAATAGGGCCAGTCCTGTACCAACCATTACTTAGTCAAAAACCCTGTAACAATGACATGTATATGTATGCTTAAAAATGATGAATGCATGAAAACAACTGTCAGTTCTAGGAAGACCGTAGTGACTACCCACTAATCACATGTCATATTTGAGAGCCTACAGGTCGAAACCTTGGCTCTGATACCATAATTGTAACACCCCATTTTGGAAATGGAATATTACGCATAATCATGGCGTGTCATCAAAGCATACAAGGATAAATGTCTAAGCATTATTCGACCATAAAAGGGAAATACCGGAATCAAACATCGGTAACCCCAAAGTAAAGCTCATCACACACAAACATAAATACTGTAAAGGAAAGGACGAAACAATGTCCATAGCAAACTGTATTAAAGTAAGGAAATGCATAAAGTAAAGAAAGACAGTAAAGCTTCCAGTCCATATGCACGTACGTTTGAGATCTACGAGCGTCCCTGAGGACCTGCCGTTTTGGGAACATGAAAAGGGAAACGGCTGAGCAAGACGCTCAGTGCACGGATGTACAATATAGCATGAAATAGGATAAACATGTAACATATAACAGCGGAAGACTAAGTTCTGAGTAAACTGGTTAAGTATTAAGAAAACTGGTTTTATAGTTTGAAAAGCCTTATGTTTATCTTATGAAAACTGTTTTAACATAAATATACCATAGCCCATATAGGTCATGAAAAGGTCACGTGCATGAATACTTGGAGGGGTGACCTCATCATGCTGATTAGAGGGGATGCCTCTAATTAATATACTGGTTTGGGTAGGAGGGATCAACTCCTTGTGAAGGATGCAAGGCACACACCACATTCACCATGATATACTGAATAAAACATGTAACTAGGATGCACCCATACGCCCCACCTGATATAATAATATGGCCAAAACTGAAAAGGGACGCCACGAGCAATCACTCCGCCGTGGGGAAGTCATAACATTGGTGTCTCCAATGTTATGGTTATGGTACCTCCATAACTAGGTGAAACTGGTCATGCTTGTATATGGCTATAGATTATGCTAATTTAAACATAAGCAGTTCAAAACAATAAAACAAATACTGGGAAAAACAGTTGGCTGCATACGGGGAAATCCTAATAAGGAAAGAATGTCCATACTGAAAGGACGGGAATCCGTACCTCAAGTCCAGTGAATGAACGGAAGAAAGACTCCTACTTCTGGATCACTAAAGCTACATGTATACACACGTGTATAAGTATCGATTTACTGATTACGTACCTGGTTTTATGTCTCGTCTTAGCTTACTTTGTATGTTTTAGGTCATGGTTTACTGTTTAAAGCCTTAAACTGTGTTTATCTTGTATTCTGATTAATCTGTTTAAGTATTACGGGTATTTCATGTATTACTATACTTACTGTGTAATAATAAGTAACTTTCCAAAAATAGCAGGTTTTTAAAAATAGAAAGTTTCCAAAAATAGAAAGTTTCCAAAAATAGAAAGTTTCCAAAAATAGAAAGTTACCAAAAATAGAAAGTTTCCAAAAATAGAAAGTTTCCAAAAATAGAAAGTTTCCAAAAATAGAAAGTTTCCTAAAATAGAATTTACTGCTTAAAATAGATTAGTTTCTAAAAATAGAAAGTTTCCAAAAATAGATCAGCTGCCTTAATTAAATAAGTTTCCATATATAGAAGGTTTCCATGATTAGATTAGCTGCCTGAATTAGATAGATTTCCATATATAGAAGGTTTCCATTAATAGATTAGTTGCCTTATTTAATTAAGTTTCTATAAATAGAAGTTTCCATATTTAGAATTAAGCTGGTTACATAAGCTAACATATAAGTCTAAGTGTTTATAAGCTTGTTTCTTAAGTCATATGATATAGTATATAGTTTAATTATTATTTCATGTATTTTAATTAAACTATAGGTTAAGCATTTTAATTAAGTATAACCTGTTTTAATTAAAATGAAATGAAATACTTAGGTTAAAATGTGTATTATTATTATTAATAATATAACCTAAGTCATGTCTAAATTAATTAATTATAGGCATGTTTTAAATAATTAATTAGTTATAACTTATAACATAAAATACTTAGGTTAAATTAATATCATGCTAAATTAATAATTAAAATAACCTAAGTCATGGTTTAATTAATATTTCATGTTATTAATTAATTTATAACCTAAATTCATAATTCATAAAAATTAACATGTAGCATAAATCATGATTTAACCAACGAACCATGAATCGGGCATGAACCTGACACCGTACCTCGAGCCAAACTCGGGGTACGTGTGCCCCCTTGCTGCCGTGGGTCCCACAAGCACCAACCAAGACCAAAAATGGTCTTGGTGGTGGCGGCAATAAGCAAACCAAACCCCCCGGGTTTGTTTGCTAGGCGGCTAAAACAAACACCCTTTTTATAACGTTCTTTGATTTTAATTTACCCCAAAACATGTTAGATCAATGTTTAATTATCATGTTTTAAGAATAATAATAATAACATGTTCATGAAAATAATCAAAGATTAAAAAGAATTAAAAAGAAGGGTTTAGAATGATATACCAATACGTAGCTTGGAAGGGGATGAACAAACACGGTTTCTAGCACTTGTTTTTAATGTCAAAAATCAACAACACCCTCCTATGGTGGTGTTATAGGTGGCGGAACAAGAGAGAACAAGGAGGAGGAGAAGAAAATCTTTTAGGGTTTATGTTATTTTGCTTGAAAGTGAAAAATGAAAAACATATTTACCATAACCCCCCTTTACTTGTAAAAGTCCATGGGCTTAGCCCATTCTTGGTTGTTGTGCCGTGGGTATGGGGGCCCCACATGGGGTACCCGTACCTTTCTCGTGTCCCGATGTTTCGTGTTCGTTCGTGGTTAAACGTGCTCGTGTTTAAAGTGTTTCTGTTTATTTTATCATGTCGCTTATCGTAATTTTAACGCTCGTAATTATATTATATGTATTTACGTAATTATTCTAGTTCGTATTTTAAATGGTGATCATGATTTAATTATGTTCACGTGACATATTTATTAACTGTTTATCATGAGTTCGTACGTAATCGATACTTGTCATGTCATACACGTATGCACTTGCTTAATTATTAGCACATGAATGTGATCAATACTAAATAAGGTAAGTTTTAATCTAGGACGTACGATCTTAAGGGCACTATTCATGGTAAAAGCATGCGGGTTTTACAATTCTTCCCCCCTAAAAAGAATAATTCGTCCCCGAATTATAGATAAAGTAAGCTGGAAAGAAGTAACATACCCGAACTCAAAATATGAAGTGAGGGTAAGAAGCCCGGATAGACTCCTCTGTTTCCCAAGTGGCTTCCCGCTCGGTATGGTCCCTCCAAAGAATTTTGACGAATGGAATCGTCTTCCTTCTCATGACTCGTTCTTGCCTGTCGAGCACTCGTTCGGGTTCTTCTATAAAAGTGAGATCTTCACGTATCTGTTCCAGTGGATACTGAACCATGTGAAGGGGATGATAATTGTACCCTCTGAGTAAGGACACATGGAACACGTTATGCACGTGCGAAAGCTGAGGAGGTAACGCCAATCGGTAAGATACTTCACCGATTCGTTCAATGATATCAAAAGGTCCGATGAAACGAGGACTGAGTTTCCCTTTGATCCCGAAGCGTTTAACACCACGTGCCGGCGAAACCTTGAGGAAGACGTGATCTCCCACATTAAAATGTATGTCCCTACGATGCTTATCGGCGTAACTCTTCTGACGTGACCGTGCTTCCTGCAGCTTCTGCTTAGCTACTTCGATCTTCTCATTGGTCATTTCTATAATCTCTGGTCCTTCGAGTGTTCGCTCTCCCACTTGATCCCAGCAAGTTGGAGCGCGATACTTTCTGCCATACAACATTTCGAAAGGAGAACATTTGATACTTGCGTGCCAGCTGTTGTTGTATGCAAACTCGACCAAACAGATGTAATCGTCCCAATCACCTGTCCATTCCAATGCACACGACCTTAACATATCTTCCAATGTCTGAATTGTTCGCTCCGACTGTCCGTCCGTTTGAGGATGAAAGGCCGTACTCAGCTTAAGTTGTGTACCCCAAGCTTTTTGCAGACCTTTCCAGAATCGCGACGTGAAACGAGGATCTCTGTCTGAGACGATGCTGGAGGGAGTACCGTGGAGTCTCATGATCTCCCTTCTGTAAGTATCTGCGAGTTTACTTACTGGATCTTCCTTGCGTATCGGTAAGAAATGAGCTGATTTGGTGAGTCGATCAACAATGACCCAAATAGCATCGTGATTTTTCTTGGTAGGCGGAAGACCGGTAACAAAATCCATGGTGATTTTGTCCCACTTCCACTCTGGAATATCCAACGGTTGAAGGAGACCGCCCGATCGCTGATGTTCAATCTTAACCTGCTGGCAGGTAAGACATTTGGAGACATAAGTGGCTACATCCTGTTTCATACCACTCCACCAAAAGTGCTGTCTGATGTCATGGTACATTTTTGTCGACCCAGGATGTATAGAAAATGGGGAGCTGTGAGCTTCAGCTAACAATGCTTCCCGGAGTTCTTGATTGTCAGGAACACAAAGTCTCGTGCCCTGCCAAACGATATCGTCTACGTCCATTCTGAATTCTCTCTGCTTCTCCAAATTCTGAATTATCGCCCAAATCTCTCCATCATCCTTCTGCGCTTCCTTGATCCTAGTCAGTAACTCAGGTTCTACTCTAAGATTCGCCCAGTATCCGTGCTGCCCACGTACCATGATTTCGATGTCTAGCCGCTCCAAGTCTCTTATGTTTTGTTCCTTGATCTCAATGCCGTTGATCATTCCGGACTTTCTGCTGAGTGCATCTGCTACTACATTAGCCTTCCCGGGATGATACTGTAGGTTAATATCATAATCCTTCAACAGTTCCAACCATCTCCTTTGTCTCATGTTCAATTCTCGTTGGGTGAAGATGTACTTCAAGCTCTTGTGATCCGTGAAAATGTCGCATGATTCTCCGTATAAGTAATGCCTCCATATTTTCAATGCGAACACCACTGCAGCAAGTTCCAGGTCGTGCGTAGGATAGTTTTCTTTATAGGGCTTAAGCTGCCGTGAAGCATACGCGATCACTTTCCCATGTTGCATGAGAACACAGCCCAGTCCCTTCCCCGATGCATCGCTATCGATCTGAAATCCACTTGTACCAGATGGGAGAGTAAGAATAGGTGCAGATACTAACTTCTGCTTTAGGTCTTCGAAGCTCTTCTCTCGATCTTCCGTCCAGACGAATTTCTCTCCTTTTCGCATCAGTTTGGTGAGAGGCAGTGCCAGGCGGGAAAAGTTCTCCATGAATCTGCGATAATATCCAGCTAAGCCTAAGAAACTGCGGACTTCTGTCGCTGACGTTGGTCTTGGCCATTTAGTGATAGCCTCAACCTTCGCTGGGTCCATAGTGATCCCTTCTGCTGATACAATGTGACCTAAGAATGCCACCTTGTTTAGCCAGAACTCACACTTGGAGAATTTCGCATACAGCTGCTTCTGACGAAGAATCTGTAGTACCGTACGGAGATGGTCTTCGTGTTCCTCCGTGGACTTTGAGAAAATCAAGATGTCATCGATGAATACAATGACAAACTTATCAAGGAATTCATGGAAGATTCTGTTCATCAGATCCATGAATACTGCTGGAGCGTTAGTCAGGCCGAATGGCATGACCACAAACTCATAATGGCCATAGCGGGTACGAAAAGCAGTCTTGGCAATATCCTGCTCTTTAACCCTTAGCTGATGGTAGCCTGACCTTAGATCGATCTTTGAGAAGTGTTTGGCTCCTTGAAGTTGGTCAAACAGATCATCTATACGTGGCAGTGGATATCTATTGCGGATGGTAATCTTATTAAGTTCACGGTAGTCAATGCAAAGTCGCATGCTGCCGTCCTTCTTCTTAACGAACAAGACCGGTGCGCCCCATGGAGATGCGCTTGGTCTAATGAACCCTCGTTCAAGAAGTTCCTGCAGTTGGTCCTTCAGTTCTTTTAGCTCTATGGGAGCCATACGATACGGAGCCTTAGAGATTGGCTCAGCTCCCGGAACAAGGTTGATATTGAACTCCACTTCTCGTGCAGGTGGTATGCCTGGAAGTTCATCTGGGAAGACGTCTTGAAATTCCGAAACTACTGGTTGATCCTGAATCGATGGGGATTCAACATCCATGTCGTGAACCGTAGCTAGATAACCTTCGCAGCCATGTGACAGTAATGCACGTGCTTGCAAGGTAGATATCACTTGTACAGACCGTCCGGGTATGAACCCGTTATGAATGTACTCTGGTGCGTTAATGTCGCCGAAGATCACCCGATATGAGTGGCAGTCTATGGTAGCATGGTGCTTGGATAGCCAGTCCATGCCGAGAATCATATCGAACTCAATCATGTCTAGGGGAAGTGCATCTACTGCACGAACTTTATCGTCAAACTCTAGAGGAAGACTCTTGTATACATGAGTTATTAATACAGAGTCCCTCAAAGGCGTGGAAATGGTAAGCCTATTTTCTAATGGCAAGGGAAGTGTCCTGATGTTCTTGGCATAAGTAGTAGAAATAACTGAGTGAGTGGCACCCGTGTCGAAAAGAACACATGCAGCTTGGCCGTACATATACAAAATTCCAGTAATGGTACCTGTAGATTTGTTTGCCTGATCGCGCGATGTCGTGTAGACACGCCCAGTGGTAGGAGGCGGTTTAGTATCAGCATGACCCGAAGTACCCTCCATTTCACCCTTACGGCAATCTCTCATACGATGGCCAGGGAGGCCGCACTTGTAGCACGCGTCAGAATCACGACGACATGGGCCAGGGTGTCTGCGATGGCAAGTACTGCAAAGAGGATGAGTGAATCCTCCAGCAGGAGTCCTTGTTTGCTGAGGGCCTGCTAATGACAAAATGTGTTAATATAAAGTATATGCACAAGTATAAGACATATGCGTCATAAGATATTCACCAGTGTTAGCTGAACGGTTAGGCTGAGAACCCCTGTGGTTCTGGTCCTTCCCGTTACCGTGGTTCCTGGTAGAGATTAATATAGTGTCAGCATGAGAGATATAACATGAAATCATAAGAAGATGCGTAAATAGTAGGACCTGCTGTTGTTGGAGTGTCCCGCATTGTTACGGTAATTATCATTACCGCTGCGCCTTTCCACAACAGAACGGTCGTTAGTGTGACCGTTTCCTTTGGGCTGATTAGGCTGCTGCTGAGTAGCCAGCTGAGACCGGTCCCCAGTTTTCTGCCTGGAAGATACAGTTTAAGAGATGATTATAGAACATATAATGATAGGATGGGGTCTGGTTATCGATAGAACACGAAATGTTTACCTCTTGTCGGGTCTTTCAGCTTCCCCGAACTCATCGCGTTCCTGCAACATCTCAAGCTTCCTTGCTGCGTCGGCCACTTGTGCTACTGTATTGAACATAGCACATACCAGATTGTTCGCGACCGAGGTGCGAAGTGCCCACCTAAAGTGGTGTGCCTGCTCCTCAGGAGTACCAGCTGCTGCTCCCAGAAAACCAGCTAAGCGAAGAAAACGCTGCATGAATTCGTTGCTATTCTCGCCCGCTCTCTGACGTATCCCATGGTATTCTCGCTTGAGTTTGTCCTGCTCTGCCTTAGGAAAGAACTGCTCCATCACTCTCTCCTTGAATTGGGCCCATGTCAAACCAGCGACCCATTCATCACCTCCTTCTGACTGCGTCAAGGCTATCCACCAGTTGAGTACATCGCCTTCAAACCGGTAGCATGCCAATCTCGCCTTGAATGCGGGGTCACATCCCATAGCATTGAAAATCTTCTCAATGTGAGTCAACCAGCTTTCAGCATCGCTGGGGCTATCAGTCTTTTCAAAAGCTCTAGGACGAAGCTTGTTGAATCTTTCCAACCACACTGCTAGTGTCACTGGGGGAGGAGGAGGAGGTGGCTGATTGTTGGCAGCCTGAACTTCAGCACGAATGTCATTCCTCAGTTGAGGAAGTAAGGCTTGCATGGCAGCCTGAATTGCAGCATTGAGCTGCTCTTGCTCGCGTATGAGAACCATCTGACAGTATAACATAAACATATGATTAACAGTTCAAACATAAAATATAACTTATATATATAAATAAAAAAAAATTTTATACCAAAAATTTCACGAGAAAAATTTTATGCAAGAAAATCTTTGTATGAATGCATGATGCAGTTTTATGAAAACTTTTGATGCTCGAGAGTGAACGCCTCTGGTCGGTTCACTCAAAACAAAAGACATATCGAGGGGACGCCTATGGGTTGGTCCCATATTTAAAAAGTTTCGATAAAACACATGCGACTAAATAGGGCCAGTCCTGTACCAACCATTACTTAGTCAAAAACCCTGTAACAATGACATGTATATGTATGCTTAAAAATGATGAATGCATGAAAACAACTGTCAGTTCTAGGAAGACCGTAGTGACTACCCACTAATCACAGGTCATATTTGAGAGCCTACAGGTCGAAACCTTGGCTCTGATACCATAATTGTAACACCCCATTTTGGAAATGGAATATTACGCATAATCATGGCGTGTCATCAAAGCATACAAGGATAAATGTCTAAGCATTATTCGACCATAAAAGGGAAATACCGGAATCAAACATCGGTAACCCAAAAGTAAAGCTCATCACACACAAACATAAATACTGTAAAGGAAAGGACGAAACAATGTCCATAGCAAACTGTATTAAAGTAAGGAAATGCATAAAGTAAAGAAAGACAGTAAAGCTTCCAGTCCATATGCACGTACGTTTGAGATCTACGAGCGTCCCTGAGTACCTGCCGTTTTGGGAACATGAAAAGGGAAACGGCTGAGCAAGACGCTCAGTGCACGGATGTACAATATAGCATGAAATAGGATAAACATGTAACATATAACAGCGGAAGACTAAGTTCTGAGTAAACTGGTTAAGTATTAAGAAAACTGGTTTTATTGTTTGAAAAGCCTTATGTTTATCTTATGAAAACTGTTTTAACATAAATATACCATAGCCCATATAGGTCATGAAAAGGTCACGTGCATGAATACTTGGAGGGGTGACCTCATCATGCTGATTAGAGGGGATGCCTCTAATTAATATACTGGTTTGGGTAGGAGGGATCAACTCCTTGTGAAGGATGCAAGGCACACACCACATTCACCATGATATACTGAATAAAACATGTAACTAGGATGCACCCATACGCCCCACCTGATATAATAATATGGCCAAAGCTGAAAAGGGACGCCACGAGCAATCACTCCGCCGTGGGGAAGTCATAACATTGGTGCCTCCAATGTTATGGTTATGGTACCTCCATAACTAGGTGAAACTGGTCATGCTTGTATATGGCTATAGATTATGCTAATTTAAACATAAGCAGTTCAAAACAATAAAACAAATACTGGGGAAAACAGTTGGCTGCATACGAGGAAATCCTAATAAGGAAAGAATGTCCATACTGAAAGGACGGGAATCCGTACCTCAAGTCCAGTGAATGAACGGAAGAAAGACTCCTACTTCTGGATCACTAAAGCTACATGTATACACACGTGTATAAGTATCGATTTACTGATTACGTACCTGGTTTTATGTCTCGTCTTAGCTTACTTTGTATGTTTTAGGTCATGGTTTACTGTTTAAAGCCTTAAACTGTGTTTATCTTGTATTCTGATTAATCTTTTTAAGTATTACGGGTATTTCATGTATTACTATACTTACTGTGTAATAATAAGTAACTTTCCAAAAATAGCAGGTTTCCAAAAATAGAAAGTTTCCAAAAATAGAAAGTTTCCAAAAATAGAAAGTTTCCAAAAACAGAAAGTTTCCAAAAATAGAAAGTTACCAAAAATAGAAAGTTTCCAAAAATAGAAAGTTTCCAAAAATAGAAAGTTTCCAAAAATAGAAAGTTTCCTAAAATAGAATTTACTGCTTAAAATAGATTAGTTTCTAAAAATAGAAAGTTTCCAAAAATAGATCAGCTGCCTTAATTAAATAAGTTTCCATATATAGAAGGTTTCCATGATTAGATTAGCTGCCTGAATTAGATAGATTTCCATATATAGAAGGTTTCCATTAATAGATTAGTTGCCTTATTTAATTAAGTTTCTATAAATAGAAGTTTCCATATTTAGAATTAAGCTGGTTACATAAGCTAACATATAAGTCTAAGTGTTTATAAGCTTGTTTCTTAACTCATATGATATAGTATATAGTTTAATTATTATTTCATGTATTTTAATTAAACTATAGGTTAAGCATTTTAATTAAGTATAACATGTTTTAATTAAAATGAAATGAAATACTTAGGTTAAAATGTGTATTATTATTATTAATAATATAACCTAAGTCATGTCTAAATTAATTAATTATAGGCATGTTTTAAATAATTAATTAATTATAACTTATAACATAAAATACTTAGGTTAAATTAATATCATGCTAAATTAATAATTAAAATAACCTAAGTCATGGTTTAATTAATATTTCATGTTATTAATTAATTTATAACCTAAATTCATAATTCATAAAAATTAACATGTAGCATAAATCATGATTTAACCAACGAACCATGAATCGGGCATGAACTCGACACTGTACCTCGAGCCAAACTCGGGGTACGTGTGCCCCCTTGCTGCCGTGGGTCCCACAAGAACCAACCAAGACCAAAAATGGTCTTGGTGGTGGCGGCAATAAGCAAACCAAACCCCCCCGGGTTTGTTTGCTAGGCGGCTAAAACAAACACCCTTTTTATAACGTTCTTTGATTTTAATTTACCCCAAAACATGTTAGATCAATATTTAATTATCATGTTTTAATAATAATAATAATAACATGTTCATAAAAATAATCAAAGATTAAAAAGAATTAAAAAGAAGGGTTTAGAATGATATACCAATACGTAGCTTGGAAGGGGATGAACAAATACGGTTTCTAGCACTTGTTTTTAATGTCAAAAATCAACAACACCCTCCTATGGTGGTGTTATAGGTGGCGGCACAAGAGAGAACAAGGAGGAGGAGAAGAAAATCTTTTAGGGTTTATGTTATTTTGCTTGAAAGTGAAAAATGAAAAACATATTTACCATAACCCCCCTTTACTTGTAAAAGTCCATGGGCTTAGCCCATTCTTGGTTGTTGTGCCGTGGGTATGGGGGCCCCACATGGGGTACCCGTACCTTTCTCGTGTCCTGATGTTTCGTGTTCGTTCGTGGTTAAACGTGCTCGTGTTTAAAGTGTTTCTGTTTATTTTATCATGTCGCTTATCGTAATTTTAACGCTCGTAATTATATTATATGTATTTACGTAATTATTCTAGTTCGTATTTTAAATGGTGATCTTGATTTAATTATGTTCACGTGACATATTTATTAACTGTTTATCATGAGTTCGTACGTAATCGATACTTGTCATGTCATACACGTATGCACTTGCTTGATTATTAGCACATGAATGTGATCAATACTAAATAAGGTAAGTTTTAATCTAGGACGTACGATCTTAAGGGCACTATTCATGGTAAAAGCATGCGGGTTTTACATCTTGTCCCGGTAATAATTTGCGCTTCTATAAGCTTCGTCTTCACCGATCTGACAATCATCCTTGTGCCATTACATAATCCACCAGCCAAGTTTGTATTTCTGAGAAGCATGATAGGAGACCCGATCTTTACTTTCAGTTCATGGGCTGGAAATCCCGGGAATGAAAGCGTGTTGAGGTACTCCATTGGATAGAGCATGTCGGTCTCAGATGTTTCGCCTCCTTTTCGGAAAGCTTCGTCATTGCTCAAGTAAGTTGTCGAGTCTCCAACTATGGCTGCTAACACTTTCTCGTTTATAATGTCTGCAGTTTCATTCTTGGGGCATACGATGGCTTTTTCTTGTAGGGTTTCGGGTGTGGGCGATTGTAGAGTTTCTTTGTCATAGATAAAGTATATGAGTTGTGCAAGGCCTTCATCAGTGGGTGGGAAACAGTGTTCAGACGGTATAGTTATCAATTTTGAGTCGGCAGAATTATTGTTTTTTGTTATGCCGGCCTGTCCATTACCCACGTCTAGTAGCCATTCTGCAAAAACCGATGCCTGTGCCTTTTCAGTTTCGGTCATGCCTTCACGCCTGAGTCGCATATTTTGGGTCAGCGTGTGAATCTCGAAGTGCTGCCACAGGTCTGAGAGGGCAACCGACGAAGTTATGAGTTCTATTTTGGATGCTCCCTTTTTCACTGGCAGCGTTTGTCGAAAGTCACCCCCCAAAACAACTGTTTTCCCACCAAAGAGGTGGTTAGGTGCACACATTAGGTCTCTGAGGCTTCTATCTAATGCTTTAAAACAACGCTTGTTATTCACTGGCACCTCATCCCATATGATTAAACTTGTTTCAACCAGCAGGGATCCTAGTTGGGTGTTTTTTTAATGTGGCAAAGGGATTCGTCCGTTAATTCCAGTGGTATTTTGAACAGGGAATGTGCCGTGCGCCCGGCAGGGAGAAGGAGAGAGGCGATGCCCGAAGAGGCAACTGTTAGGACTATTTTGGCTCGCGCGCGCAGCGCGCTTTTGATGGTCTTCCACAGGAATGTCTTGCCTGTGCCGCCATGACCGTACACAAATAGAAGTTTTCCTGTTTATTTTGTTCAGACGCGATTATAACGTGATCGTAGATGGCTCGCTGTTCAGAATTCAGCTTAGGGACAGCCGCTTCTGTTTCCTTAAATAGCATATCGCGGTTGTAGTTTCTCTCTTCCATCAGGAGTTTGTTTTTCAGAATATTTAGCAGCCACTGAGGAGGGTTTGGAAGACCAAATTCCGACAAAGTTTTGCCATACCCGTCTAAGATCGATTGGATCTCAAAAAGAATATAGTCTTTCAACTCAGGGTCGTTTACATGGTAATTAGGGATGCCAGTTGTTTCTGAGACCCTCATTGGTATGTCGTCAGACATACTCCTCCAATGTTTTGTCCAAAGTCTAAGCGGATCTGCAACCTCACAATGAACCAGCAGTTGTGCGAACAGTACACGGATTTTAGACGCAGATCCATTACCCGCTGCTTCTTCCAACGCTATGTCACATTCTTTGTCGTCACCAAGCAGACCAAGGGCTTGGCATGCAGCACGGTAGGTAGGCAGCACGATTCTGTTAACCGTGCGCACGTCTGTAGGTGACTGGCAACCCTTTTGATGAGAAAGGAGAATTCTGAAGTAGAAAAGGTCCCCTGAGCTTGGGTGGACGTAAGTGAGTCTACCAATGGAATGTTTGGTTTTCATAACCCGCCGTCTCCACCTCTTGGAGTCAGCATACCATACAAACTCAGATGGGAAATTGACATATGTTAACGCGACCCCGTCTTGGTGCTCTGTGTTATAGGCATACCATTCAGTCAGAGTAGTTTTCTTCTTGACATGGAGGTTTACAACCACATCTATCCTATCACGTTCCCGAAATTCTATCGGTTGCATGTTTTCCAGATGGACCGAAAGTATTTGTACAGCTGGTTCTCTACTGTGTATTGGAAAGTCATAGAGTCTCCAGCAAGCTTCGTGTGGGCAAATGAAGCGGCCATCGACATAGTTTTGGATTTCATCCTTTGCTGTTTCTTGCATGGCAGCCGAAGTAGATGCCTCACCAAGTGGCCTTGTGATCTTTGTAAAAATACGATCGGGTCCTTTCGGAATGTATTTGAACAGGTATTTGATGAGCATGCTCCATCCACAGTATTCAACATTTATGTGTGCTTGGAACATGAGACACAAAGAACGGTTATAAGGAATGACGTAACAATTGTCCAGTTGGGTTCCATGTTTTGTAATGTAGACACCTGTGTCTCTTCATCGATAGTGAATGTACCCCATGTCATCTAGATACGTAGTGTTGTTGTATTTTTTGGGGAAATTCTTTCCACAGGAACCATCCTTCATACACGGGGCAGACATATTAGGTGGGCCACATGGACCATGCATCATGAGTTCCGTCACAATTTTATATGTGTCCGGGTCAAGGACGGGATCTGGGATTTCAGCACAGATGTAGTTGTCCATCTGAGACGGCTCAGTTATCTTGTCCTTTGGATTAATCCATAGAAGAGTGTGACAATGGGGTAGCCCACGCTTCTGAAATTCTATTGTGTACAGAACTGTTGGAAAGAAAAGTGTGAAACAGTTAGGCCAGCGTGTGCAAGGATGAAAGGAAGGAAAGGTACAAAAGGCATTCAAGAGAATTACCGCCTGCGACAGCACCAAAAGGACGGTCTTCCTTCAAGTACTTGACAAAGGCTTTAACTTTCTGTTCAAATACCCTGCACCCGGCGTCTGGCCTGTCAGATGTTGTTAGAACAGGGAACTCAGCCATGAACCTTTCAATTTCTGGCCACTTAGCATTGCATGTGAAGGTGATGAAAAACTGAGGGTTCCCCAAGGCTCGACAAATTGCAAGGGCATCCAAATAGTGGCTGTACATATACCTTGGGCCTCCGGTGAAAGAACGGGGCAACACAATCCCTTTTCCACATGTGATTCCCTCTATGTCGCCTCTGCCTAGGGCATCATAAAGACCAGCAAGGCACTCACTACGTATGTCGTTCTGGTGCAGGCGGATGAAATCAAGCCTCGCCTGCTCAACACTGCAGAAAACACCAACAACATACTGTTGAAAAAGGCGGCCTGTTCGGAATATCAGTCCAAAGTCATTTACGCGCGGGTGAAGCTGGTACTTATAGTAATGGTTCATAGAAACCTTCCTTGCTTCTCCACCGCCACCCCTAGGGCTCAATTTCATTTCTGGGAAAAAGCCTGGCTCGCCATACGGAAATAACAGTGGGAACTGCAAAGGCATATATGACTGATCAAGCTTGTTTATCCGTTTAAGTTCGCCTCCACGGTATTCGATTATAACATCGTAATCTGTTCTGGTCCTAGGGCCGCTTTCGAACACAATACCCCCAACATCATTAGAAGTGGGCAGTTCATACCCACGAACACTACACATGTTGTAGAGTCTGATCCTGAACGGTTCGATGTTTCCATCGGCACATTTATCACGAGCTGTCTGAAAAAGCTGAACCAAGACATTGTTTTCATCTAGGATCTCAATTAGGTGT
Source organism: Glebionis coronaria (assembly GCA_025667525.1). Taxonomy (NCBI): domain Eukaryota; kingdom Viridiplantae; phylum Streptophyta; class Magnoliopsida; order Asterales; family Asteraceae; genus Glebionis; species Glebionis coronaria. Next base: position 372,403,097 of record CM046879.1, on the reverse strand, counting down.
TCGACTATTTCCGGGTCAAGACCGCTGTCAAACTCACCGCAAAAATAATACATACGGTTTGCCACCTCATTTGCTGTGTCATACACATAGAGTTGTAAGAACCTAGGCGGTTCTCCCTCTTCAGGACAAAGGGACCCAATCTGATGGTAGATTTGACCGGAAACCTTAAAAACATATGGCCCCGTTCCTGTATTGACTGACCTGTCAATAGATGCACCAAATGATGTCATAGCAAACATCTGGTTATAAGCACGTATGTTGGCCATAAACCGTGCATCTGTTAGAAAACCTTGCATAATGGCTGGAGGCGGAAGGTGTGGTTCCATGTATATTTTCCCACCCATGCAGCAAAGATGGTATGTTGGACGCCTTGCAAACTGGTTTGATTTAAGGCGTTCACCCATCCAAAACTTAGCGCCACAATGCTGACATTGCTGGTCACAATCGCCTAGGTCAATATATGTTGGCACAACATAACGTGGAGGACGTGCCGCATTTCTTGGCCGCCCACGACGACGGCCAATGTTTGTGCGAGCAGGAGTGGAAGGCCCAGCGATAGGCTGTTCTGCAAACACGCACACAGAAACGCATCAGAGGGAAATAAATAGGGATTCAACCCATTGTTCCAACCAATTTAAAGGACAATCATGAACAAAGGCTGTTTACCAGTGATTGTAGGTGCCGAAGTGGTCGAGGTTTTCCCCAAAATAGTGCGCCGGCCCATGGGAGGAAGGGCACAACCCATGGGTCCAGAGAAGTTAGCAGGTGTGTTTGGTCCACTAGAAGAGGCAATATCAGGATGTGGAGCGCGTGGTTCATTTCTAGGCAAGAAACCCCGCGATGCATTTGTTGGTCTACCACGACGTCGAACGGTTTTTTCACAGGCAGGAGTGGAAGGCCCAGGTCCATTAGTACCTGAGGAGTCAAGAAATGTGTTTGGCTAACCTGAGGAGGAAACAGATGTGCCTGGTGTATTTGAGGAGCCAACATCCGTGTCTTGTGGCGGGCGTATGGCCAACAAATGTTGATGCGGCACTGGGGCACGCACGTGCGTGTGGCCTGTACAACATGGAGACATTGAAGATACAGAACGCGGGCAAAGAAAACTGTGGCAAGCAAGGAACTTATAAAGGGTATAACGTAAGAAATGGAACCTGTAAATACGGGGAATCCTTGGGTGGGCTGGGTATGAGTGGACCCCAAATACAGCCTGCATTTGTTGGCCGGTTGGCGGGAACCGGTCGGGCCTAACTCAGCAACATGTTTCATCAAGGGCCGGTAAGTATCCCCCAATCGTACTTGACCAGCAACTTGGTCCCCTGTCGTTTACCTAGGAAAGTAGGCAGGACATGGTGCGGATGATATTGTAGGCATAAAAGAAGCTGGTAAATGAGCAGAAGCTATCGTCGAAGGAGAGGAGAAACAAAATTAGAAAATGTATAAACGTGTGCGCGCGGAGACAGTTGCAGGTATGTTAGGGGTTTGCATTAGATTGTACCTCTGACAGTATCTGCCAAGATGAGGCCAACACGGGGATGGTGCAAACATTCGCTGCAGACGACGCTGCTGGTAGGAAACTCACAAACCCTGCACCGGTTAGGGTTTGACCGCCCGGGAATAGCTTCGTCAACCATTTGAGCAGCAGGAAGAAAGCGCGGTCGTAATTTGCGTTTTTTTATTGCGCAACAAATGAGGCGTGTAGAGATGATTGCTACGTACGAACGTAAAATAATACAAACACAAAAGAACGGAACTTATTTCACTGTATGAACTTTATAAAGGGGGTAATTATTTGCATTATTTTGAAACCAAAAAAGTAAAGTAACATTTTTATAGGCTGTCGCAGATTCGACACAGCACACAACATGGACCTGAGCTATGGTTAAAACATATAATACAAAAAACAGTAACAACTATAGGTTTTAATCCAAAGAATAATCAGATCAATTTTTTTGGCATTATTTTCCTATGGTTTAAACTATAATACAAAGACCAGTAAAAACTATGGGTTTTAATCCAAACAATAATCACACCTCAATTATTTGAATTCTAGTAACAACTATGGATTTTAATCCAAACAATAATCAGATAAAATTTTGTTTGCATGATTTTCGAACCTAAACATATACAAAAGACCACAAACAACAATGTTTTTTCATCAAACAAATCAAGCATGGATTTTAATAAAACAATAATTAAATCTATGCAACCAACCACACACAAATCAGGCACACGTCTCGATAACAACAATGGGTTACAATAACATAAACAACAAACAACCAAGAAAACTGTTTTTTAATCAAACAACCATTTACCCCAATTAATTCAAGAAGATCAATTTAAGTAACTAATTTAAGGAACCAATTTAAGTAACCAATTGGTTACTAATTATCACAAAAAAAACAGAAATTTAAGTAACCAATTTAAGGAAGGTGAAATTACCAGTAAGGTATTAGGGTTTTGAATAGCGGCAGGAGAAGTAACATGGAAAGAAATTGTTATGCATAACTGGTGGTACATAAACAACACCATCGCACTGTTGAAGACAGATGGCGCCTCGTAACCTCGATTCCAAAAATCCAACGGTTGAAAAAGGGATGTTGAGACCAGTTTTTCAAACCATATGACAAACCCATACCTGGATCAATTTTTTCAAACGCATCTACGGTGAGATTTTGTTGTGGGGGTGTTGAAGGTATGGGCATGCCGATTTTGAACAGCTCCAATTTATCTTGTCTCACAACCCGTATTATTTTATTACCCCATTTTTGGATTCTGCCTAATGAATAAAGGGGTAATTTTCCAGCTTATAGACCCGTAGCAGGTAAAAAGCAATCTATTCTTGAAAAAAAGTTCCGTACCAGTTTGTTTTTCTTACTACGATACTGACAGAAAAGCGCAAACAATAACATGTCATATTTGGATGTTTCCTTTGAACAGGTGCATGGGTTTGTTGAAGATGCAAGTGGTAAAAAATTCGCCCTAATATCTGGAAATGGGATAAGAGCATATATCTGGAAAGTTTGCTAAAGTTACAGTTAACATGAGGGGTTAGGTTCTGGGTATCAAATCTGAAAAAACTAAATATTAGAATTTACAGGGTCACAAACAAATAACAGTGAATAAAAGCAATATGTGTTCAATTTTAAACTAATTGAATCTCTAAATATTGACATATGATTATGGAATGCAATGAAACTTATAGTCTCATTTATGATAACATGACACTTGACGTCCCGAGCTCCCATATGCCTTAAGTGAGAAGTTGCATCCATTACTGAATCTTTAAGTATCTACTCATCTGGTGTTCACTTTGATCTTGTGAAAAGGATCTTACGGGAATACGGGACATCAAGTTAGGCAGGAACCTGTCAACAGTTGTCTTTCAGGTATTCATTAACAATTGATTACTATAACTACATTTGGTGTTCTTTTTTTGTCGTATGATTTGATATAGTAAAAACCTGTTAAGCTTATACTTCTTTAGTAATGTACCATAAAATAAAAATATAGGCATATTCCATTGTAATACAACAGCGAGAAGCAAATTTATTTTCTTTCATCTAATATGTATTGCAAGTGCGAGGGGAGAGCACATTACGCTTAGGCGAGCCATAATTTTAGTTTCAATTATATCCTGTGCTATGATGGTTGGTATCTATGTTGCAGATGGAGAAAAGTTTTGTGCTCTTTAGGCCAAAATTAGTTCTAGCTGGTGCAAGTGCGTATGATCGAGTATATGATTAGGCCCGTGTGTGCAAGGTAATTGGTAGTAATCTCTTATTTCTTCTTTTCATTCAGAGTCTTGATATCACAAATCTTTCACTCTCTCATTTTTAACAAGTTTGTGACAAACAAAAGCTATTATGTTCGCTGACATGGAAAACATCAGCGTTGGTTCAAGGTGAGATTGAACAGAAAACATTTTTCTTTATCACTAAAAAAAGCCTCATTCTCTCTAATAACTTGTATAGTAAACTCTTCCCTAATTATTTTTGTGTTTTATATGGTGTAACATTTGAGAAAAAAGCATGAAACATGTCTATCTGCAAGTTCGCTAACCAGCAAATGGGTGTGTACTTAACGTTTAAGGAAAATAATTTATAGCACTACACAAAAAAAATGTTGATCATATATGCTCCAACATTGCACAACACGGTGCACAAAATAGTAGAATTATGATAGATTAATGGCATTTCAATTAAGGAATTTGTCTCTAAGTCTCAGTGACCCTGTGACAGTAAGGCCAGCGTCTTATTATACCTGAACCGAGTAGCAACAGGAAACGTGGAAAGATCACGAGCTTCAGTTTTTCTTATTGGGTACATATCTGGAGAAGAAGCTGATAAATGTATAAAAAGTTTTATCATATAATGTTATAGAGGTTAAAGGAATAGATACAGATATGCAGCTACAAAGCTAAAAGATAACAACTTTTTGTTTAATAGTAGGTGATAAAATTGACTCTGATTCTTTGAGGACGTACATGTGATTTCATGTTTAGTAGCACAATTTGTTAGAGGAAGAGAATGTTATCTTTTACAGTAATATGCTTTGTTATCAAACGGAATTGTTATATGTTTGTAGATTTCATGTTAGTAATTTTCTTTAAGTTGTTTTGGTGGACATACTGCTGTAACTATGACTTTACACAGAACTTTTTCATTTTTCTTTACACTATTTTAGAATCAGATTTCATACCCATAAATGAATATGCTTTGAATGACTCTTTACATATTCTTCTTTTTTATCTTTGCATTGATATGGCGTAATAATATATGATGGAGCTAAGATGGGAAGAAAGAGATTGAATCCATTAGTTATATTTAAAGTCAAAAAGTTGCATGATGTTTGGGCTTTTAATAGTCAATGTGCTATACCTAATGATGATATGTTATTGTAACTAGAGATGATGCCCGCGCTTCGCCGCGGCGGGCTATGTTCGTGTTGGGTAATGTTTTTAGGGGGCGATAGAGAAGTTGTATGTAAATTGTGTTGTGCACACGGTTGTTAAAGAAAGTACGTTGGAACCAACCTGTTATGCATAAGTTGTGTTACAAAAGGTTCGTTATAGTTACGTTGTTATACATGCTATACAAAAGCCACGGCCAAGTTTAGGATGCTACATTATATAGATGGTAACATTGTTTGAGTCGTCGGTTGTTAACAAAAGTAGTCGCCGCTGGATATGAATCCTGCTTAAACAGCTTCATATCATACATCTAGGAACCAAAAGGACATAGTTGAAACAATAATATTAGCTCAAAAACTTACAAATAAAATGTAGCAGAATTCAGTAACCTGTACAAATTAATCAAGATTCAGTAGTTCTTAACGACCCTCCAAGCTCGATAGGTACTAATGGGATGAATGAATGTAGCACGTCCGTTATTAATGGTCTGTAACTTGGTTCAAGGTGTACACATAGCACAGCTATAGCAGCAACCTATTCAATAAACATATATGGAATATAGCACTTATGTTATTATATCCAGAAACTTGTTTTTTATGGTGATATAAAGTCATAATGTTCGGTTATGCATACCTATGTGACGATAGATTGGCATTGAGATGGTGACATTTTCTCAACGGGGTTTCTTCCTATCAAAAGCTCCGGAAGTACAAATTCAAACGCGTAAACATCACTTGTAAAACTCGCATGCTTTTACCATGAATAGTACCCTTAAGATCGTACGTACTAGATTAAAACTTTCCTTTTATAGTATGATTACGTTCATGTGTTAGGAATTGTAAGTATTACGTACGTGTTAGATCACGATAAGTATTTATTATGTATGAACACACAATAATTATTTAAACAATAGTTAATCACGAACATGCGATCATGAAATCATGAACGTAATTTAATCACGAGCTAATATTAACTACGTATATATATTTATTACGACACGAATAAATATATTAAGTCACGGTTAATATTTAACAAGAACACATAAAACACGAACATGACTAAACACGAACGAACACTAAAATAAATGGACTCGGGAAAAGGTACGGGTACCCCATGTGGGGCCCCCTTACCCGCGGCTACACCAAAGAAGGATGGGCCAAGCCCATCAAATTTTACTAAGAAAGGGGTTAAGGTAAATCTTTTAGTCATTTTCACTTTACAGTAAAATTAAGCAAAACCCTAAAAAGATTTTTCCTCTTTCTCCTTGCTCTCTCCTTGGCCGCCGCATATAAACACAAGAAAGGGGGTGTTTGTTTGATTTTGATCTTGAATTTGGTGCAAGTGTTCGTGTGTGTTCATCCTCGTTTGATCCACGCATTCGGTATACCTTTTTAATCCTTTTTCTTTTATGTTTTGATTTAATAAATTAAATAAGAACATGATGTTTTTAAAAAGCTAATTAAAAACATAAATTAAACATGTAAATGGTTATGGGGTAAATCAAAACGAAGGATTTAGGGGTGTTTGTTGTGGCCGGCGCCTAAACCGAACCCCAAAGGGGTCTCGGTTTGGCTTGTGAACCACCACCGAGACCTCATGGTCTCGGTTTGGTGGTGTGGGTCGCACGGCAGCAGCAAACAGGGGAGAACCCCGAAGTGGTTCGGGGTATGGTGTTGATTACGGGTCCGGTTCATGGTTTCTAGTCATGATCGGTTCTTGGTTTATGTTAAGGTTATGTTTTTAATAATCATATGTTAAAAATTAAATTAATAAAACATGACATATTAATTTAATAAAACATGACTTAGGTTATAATTTAATTATTAGATCATGGAATTTTTAACCTAAGTATTTATATTTTTCTAGACTTTATAATTAATTAATTATTAAAAACCATGGCTATAATTAATTAATTAACATGACTTAGGTTATATTATTAATAATTAATAATACATGTTTTAACCTAAGTATTTAACTTTATTTAATTAAAAACATGGTATATTTAATTAAATACTTTTAACTTATAGTTTTTTTAAATTACATGTAATAATTAATAAACTATACCTTATATCATTATGACTTAGAAAAATAATCAGAAAACACTTAAGCTAATATACTTAGCTTATTTAACCAGCTTATATCTAATTATGGAAACTTTCTATTTTTAGAAACTTATTTAATTAAGGCAGCTAATCTATTTATGGAAACTTTCTATTTTTAGAAACTTATCTATTTTAAGCAGTAATTCTATTTTTGTAAACTTTCTATTTTTGAAAACTTTCTATTTTTGGAAACTTTCTTTTTTTGGAAACTTTCTATTTTTGGAAACTTTCTATTTTTGGAAACTTTCTATTTTTGGAAACTTTCTATTTTTGGTAACTTTCTATTTTTGGAAACTTTCTATTTTAGGAAACCTGCTATTTTTAGAAAGTTACTTATTATTACACAGTAAGTATAATAATACATGAAATACAAGTAATACTTAATCAGAACAGACAGAATATAAGATAAACACAGTCTAAAGCTTAAAACAGTAAAACATGACATGAAAGTATAAAGTAAGCTAAGACATGACATAAAACCAGTTACGTATTTAGTAATCAGATACTTATACACGTATGTATTTATGTAGCACTAGTGTTACCGAAGTAGGACTCTCCTCAGTTCGTCTTCTTCGTTCACTGGACATAAGGTACGAATTCCCGTCCTTTCAGTATGGACATTCTTTCCTTATTAGGATTCCCCGTATGCAGCCAACTGTTTTCCTGTAGTATAAGTTTATATGTTTGATTTGCTTATGTTTAATTTAGAATACCTATAGCCATATACATGCATGACCAGTTTCACCTAGTAATGGAGGTACCATAACCATAACACTAGAGGCACTGGTGTTATGACTTCCCCACGGCGGAGTGATTGCTCGTGGCGTCCCTTCAGCTTTTGGCCATATTATTATATTTATCATGTGGGGCGTATGGGTGCATCCTAGTTACATGTTTTCAGCAGATTACTCAGTGTGAATGTGGTGTGTGCCTTGCATCCTTCACAAGGAGCTGATCCCTCCTACCTAAAAACCAGTATATTAAATTAGAGGCAGCCTCTCTAATTTGCATGATGAGGTCACCCCTCCAAGTATTCATGCACGGTGGATTTTCATGACTTATATTGGCTAATGGTAGAATATGTTAAACATTTTTTATAAGATAAATAACATAAGGCTTTTCAAACTATAAAACCATTTTTACCAAGACTTAACTAGGTTATTCGGGACTTAGTTTCTTCCGCTGTTATATGCTATTACTATTCATGCTTTATTGTACATCCGTGCACTGAGCGTATTGCTTAGCCGTTTTCCTTTTCTATGTTCCCAAAACGGCAGGTACTCAGGGACGCTCGTAGACTTTAAGCGTACGTGCATATGGACTGGAAGCTTTCTAGCCTTTCTTTACTTTATGCATTATCTTTACTTTGATACTCTTGCTATGGACATTGTTTAGTCCTTTCATTTACAGTACTTATGTTTGTGTGTGATGAGCTTTACTTTTGTCTACCGATGTTTGATTCCGGTATTTTCCTTTTATGGTCATGTAATGTTTAGACATTTATCCTTGTATGCTTTGATGACACACCATAATTACGCGTGACATTCCATTATCAAAATGGGGTGTTACAATTATGGTATCAGAGCCAAGGCTTCGACCTGTAGGCTCTCAAAATATGACCTGTGATTAGTGGGTAGTCACTATGGTCTTCCTATAACTGACAGTCGTTTTTCATGCATTCATCATTTTTATGCATACATATATATGTCATTGTCGCAGGTTTATGACTAAGTAATGGTTGGTACAGGACTGGCCCTATTTAGTCGCATGTGTTTTATCGAAACTTTTAAATTTGGGACCGACCCATAGGTTTATGACTAAGTAATGGTTGGTACAGGACTGGCCATATATATTTGCATACATATATATGTCATGTCTTTTATTTTGGGTGAACTGACCATAGGCGTTCACTCTCGAGCATACAAAAGTTTTCATAAAACTGCATCATGCATTCATACACAAATTTTCTTGCATAAAATTTTTCTCTGGATTTATTGGTATAAAATTTTTTCATGTATATATATTTTATGTTTTGATCTGTTAATCATATGTTTTACGTTATACTGTCAGATGGTTCTCACACGCGAACATGAACAACTCAATGCTACAATCCAAGCTGCAATGCAAGCTTTGCTTCCTTAACTGAGGAACGACATCAGGGCTGAGGTTCAAGCTGCCAACAATCAGCAGCATAACCAAGCACCTCCTCCTCATCCAGTGACATTGGCAGTATGGCTGGAGAGATTCAACAAGCTCCGTCCTCGAGCTTTTGAGAAAACAGATAGCCCCAGTGATGCTAAAAGCTGGTTGGCTCACATCGAGAAGATTTTCAATGCTATGGGTTGTGACCCCGCATTCAAGGCGAGGTTGGCATGCTATCGGTTCGAAGGCGATGTGTTAAATTGGTGGTTAGCGTTGATGCAGTCTGAGGGAGGTGACGATTGGGTGGCTGGTTTGACATGGGCTCAGTTCAAAGATAGGGTGATGGAACAGTTCTTTCCTAAGGCTAAGCAAGATAAGCTCAAGAGGGAGTACCATGGGATCCGACAGAGAGCTGGGGAAAATAGCAATGAGTTTATGCAGCGCATTCTTCGCTTAGCTGGTTTCCTTGGTGCAGCGGCAGGTACTCTTGAAGAGCAGGCACACCACTTTAGGTGGGCTCTTCGCACATCGGTCGCAAACAACTTGGTGTGTGCTACGTTCAACACGGTAGCACAAGTGGCCGATGCAACACGTAAGCTGGAAATGCTACAGGAGAGAGATGAGTTCGGGGAAGCAGAGAGACCCGACAAGAGGTAAACATTCGTATTCAAGCGGTGACCAATCCGTATTCTTTCCATATATGTCAATTATTCATCTCTTTAAACTGTATCTTCCAGGCAGAAAACTGGGGACCGGTCTCAGCAGGCTACTCAGCAGCAGCCTCATCAGCCCAAGGGAAATGGTCAGACTAACGACCCTTCTGCTATGGATAGGCGTGGCGGATTGATAATTACCGTAACAACGTTGGACACTCCAACGGCAGCAGTTCCTAATACTTACGCATTTTTCTTATGATTTCATGTTATAACTCATATTCTGACACTTTAGCAAAACTTCTACCAGGAACCATGGAAACGGTAGGGACCAGAACCAGAGAGGTTCCCAGCCTAGCCGTCCAGCTATCACTGGTAATCAATCTTACGATTATCCGCATTGTCCTTTGTACCCTATTATCATATCTTATGTAAAATGTTTTATCAGGTCCTCAGCCAGCCAGAGCACCTGCTGGAGGATATACTCATCCTCTTTGCTCTACTTGCCACCGTAGTTACCCAGGTCCATGTCGTCGTAACACTGACGCATGCTTCACGTGTGGTCTTCCTGGCCATATCATGAAGGATTGTCGTAAGGGCGAGATGGAGGGCACATCAGGACATGCTGATACCAAGCCGCTCCTACCAATGGGCGTGTCTACACGACATCTCGAGACCAGGCCAACAAGTTTACAGGTACCATCACTGGAATCTTGTATATGTATGGTCAAGCTGCGTGTGTTCTTTTCAATACGTGTGCTACTCACTCGGTCATTTCTACTTCTTATGCTAAGAACATTAGGATGCTCCCCATGTCACTAGAGAATAGACTTACTATTTCCACGCCTTTGAGGGACTCTATATTAATCACCCATGTATATAAGAGTCCTCCCCTAGAATTTTACGATAAGGTTCGTCCTGTTGACGCACTTCCGCTGGACATGAATGACTTCGACATGCTTTTGGGCATGGATTGGCTATCCAAGCATCATGCTACCATAGACAGCCATTCATATCGAGTTATCTTCGGTGATGTTAATGCACCAGAGTACATTCACAACGGGTTCGTACGCGGACGGTCTGTACAAATCATATCTACCCTGCAAGCGCGTGCACTACTGTCACATGGCTGCGACGGTTATCTAGCTACGGTTCACGACATGGATGCTGAATCTCCATCAATTCAGGATCAACCAATAGTGTCGGAATTCCAAGATGTATTTCCAGCAGAACTTCCGGGCATACCACCTGCACGAGAAGTGGAATTCAATATCGAGCTTATTCCAGGAGCTGAACCAATCTCCAAGGCTCCTTATCGCATGGCTCCCATAGAGCTAAAGGAGCTGAAGGGTCAACTGCAAGAAATTCTAGAACGAGGTTTCATTAGACCAAGCGCATCTCCATGGGGCGCACCGGTCTTATTTGTTAAGAAGAAGGACGGCAGTATGCGTCTTTGCATAGACTATCACGAGCTCAACAAGATTACTATCCGGAATAGGTATCCACTGCCGCGTATAGACGATCTGTTTGACCAACTCCAAGCCACTTCTCCAGGATTGATCTTAGGTCAGGCTATCATCAGCTACGGGTTAAGGAGCAGAACGTCGCCAAGACTGCTTTTCGTACCCGCTATGGCCACTACGAGTTTGTAGTTATGCCATTCGGCTTGACAAATGCTCCAGCAGTGTTCATGGACTTGATGAACAGAATCTTCCATGAATTTCTGGACAAGTTCGTCATTGTCTTCATCGATGACATCCTGATTTTCTCAAAGTCCAAGGAGGAACACAAAGACCATCTTCGTACAGTACTACAGATTCTTTGCCAGAAGCAACTGTATGCTAAATTCCCTAAATGTGAGTTATGGTTAGACAAGGTGGCATTCCTAGGTCACATTGTATCAGCAAAAGGAATCACTATGGATCCAGCGAAGGTTGAGGCCATTACTAAGTGGCCGAGGCCGACATCAGCGACGGAAGTCCGCAGTTTCTTAGGCTTAGCTGGCTATTACCGTAGGTTCGTGGAGAAATTTTCCCGCTTAGCACTACCATTGACCAAACTGATTCGGAAAGGGGAGAAATTCGTCTGGACTGAAGAACGAGAGAAGAGCTTTGAAGACCTGAAGCAGAAGCTAGTATCTGCACCTATTCTTACTCTCCCATCTGGTACGGGTGGATTTCAAATCTACAGTGATGCATCGGGGAAGGGACTTGGCTGTGTTCTCATGCAACATGGGAAAGTGATCGCGTACGCTTCACGGCAGCTTAAGCCTTATGAAGAGAATTACCCTACACATGACTTGGAACTTGCTGCAGTCGTGTTTGCATTGAAGATATGGAGGCACTACCTATATGGAGAATCATGTGACATTTTCACGGACCACAAGAGCTTGAAGTATATCTTCACTCAACGTGAATTGAACATGAGACAGAGGAGATGGTTAGAGCTGTTGAAGGATTATGACATTAATCTACAGTATCATCCCGGAAAGACAAATGTAGTAGCAGATGCTCTTAGCAGGAAGTTTGGAATGATCAACGACATTAAAATTGAGGAGGAAATCATAAGAGACTTGGAGCGACTAGACATCGAGATCATGGTACGTAGACAACACGGTTACTGGGCTAATCTTAGAGTAGAACCCGAGTTACTCTCTAAGATCAAGGAAGCTCAGAAAGATGATGGAGAAATCTAGGCGATAGTACAGAATTTGGAGAAACAGACGGAATTCAGAGTAGATGCAGATGGTATCGTATGGCAGGGCACGACACTTTGTGTTCCTGATGATCAAGAACTCCGGGAAGCCTTGTTAGCTGAAGCTGATAGCTCCCCATTCTCTATACATCCTGGTTCGACTAAGATGTACCATGAAATCAAGCAATAATTTTGGTGGAGTGGTATGAAACAGGATGTGGCCACTTACGTCTCTGAATGTCTTACCTGCCAGCAGGTTAAGATCGAGCATCAGCGATCTGGCGGTCTTCTTCAACCGTTAGATATTCCAGAGTGGAAGTGGGACAAAATCACCATGGATTTTGTTACTGGTCTTCCGCCTACCAAGAGGAAGCACGATGCAATTTGGGTTATCGTAGATCGACTTACCAAATCAGCTCATTTCTTACCGACCCGCAAGGAAGATCCGGTAAGTAAACTCGCCGATACGTATAGAAGAGAGATCACGAGACTCCACGGTGCTCCATCCAGCATCATCTCAGACAGAGATCCTCGTTTCACTTCGCGATTTTAGAAGAGTCTGCAGAAAGCTTGGGGTACACAACTTAAGCTTAGCACGGCTTAATCCTCAAACAGACGGATAGTCAGAGCGACGATTCAAACATTGGATGACATGCTGAGGTCATGTGCGTTGGAATGGACGGGTGATTGGGACGATTATATCTGTTTGGTGGAGTTTGCATACAACAATAGTTGGCACGCAAGTATCAAGTGTGCTCCTTTCGAGATGTTGTATGGCAGAAAGTGTCGCGCCCCAATCTGCTGGGATCAGATTGACGAGCGAACACTTGAAGGACCAGAAATCATAGAAATGACCAACGAAAGGATCACAGTAGCTAAGCAGAAACTTCAGGAAGCACGGTCACGTCAGAAGAGTTACGCCGATAAGCATCGTAGGGACATACATTTTAACGTAGAAGATCACGTCTTCCTTAAGGTTTCGCCTGCACGTGGTGTTAGACGCTTCGAGGTTAAAGGGAAGCTCAGTCCTTGTTTCATCGGACCGTTTGATATCATTGAACGAGTCGGTGAAGTATCTTACCGGTTAGCGTTACCTCCGCAGCTTTCGCATGTACACAATGTGTTTCATGTATCCTTACTCAGAGGGTACCAGTATCATCCCCTTCACATGGTTCAGTATCCACTGGAACAGATACGTGAAGATCTCACCTTCATAGAAGAACCCGAACGAGTTGTTGACAGACAAGAACGAGTCATGAGAAGGAAGACGATTCCATTCGTCAAAATCCTTTGGAGGGATCATACCGAGCGAGAAGCCACTTGGGAAACAGAGGAGTCTATCCGGGCTTCTTACCCTTATTTCATATTTTGAATTCAGGTATGTTCTTCTTTTCCAGTTTACTTTATCTATAATTCAGGGACGAATTATTCTTTCTAGGGGGAAGAGTTGTAAAACCCGCATGCTTTTACCATGAATAGTACTTAAGATCGTACGTACTAGATTAAAACTTTCCTTTTATAGTAGTACCCTTAAGATCGTACGTACTAGATTAAAACTTTCCTTTTATAGTATGATTATGTTCACGTGTTAGGAATTGTAAGTATTACGTATGTGTTAGATCACGATAAGTATTTATTATGTATGAACACACAATAATTATTTAAACAATAATTAATCACGAACATGCGATCACGAAATCATGAACATAATTTAATCACGAGCTAATATTAATTACGTATATATATTTATTACGAACACGAATAAATATATTAAGTCACGGTTAATATTTAACGAGAACACATAAAACACGAACACGACTAAACACGAACGAACACTAAAATAAATGGACTCGGGAAAAGGTACGGGTACCCCATGTGGGGCCCCCTTACCCGCGGCTACACCAAAGAAGGATGGGCCAAGCCCATCAAATTTTACTAAGAAAGGGGTTAAGGTAAATCTTTTAGTCATTTTCACTTTACAGTAAAATTAAGCAAAACCCTAAAAAGATTTTTCCTCTTTCTCCTTGCTCTCTCCTTGGCCGCCGCATATAAACACAAGAAAGGGGGTGTTTGTTTGATTTTGATCTTGAATTTGGTGCAAGTGTTCGTGTGTGTTCATCCTCGTTTGATCCACGCATTCGGTATACCTTTTTAATCCTTTTTCTTTTATGTTTTGATTTAATAAATTAAATAAGAACATGATGTTTTTAAAAAGCTAATTAAAAACATAAATTAAACTTGTAAATGGTTATGGGGTAAATCAAAACGAAGGATTTAGGGGTGTTTGTTGTGGCCGGCGCCTAAACCGAACCCTAAGGGGGTCTCGGTTTGGCTTGTGAACCACCATCGAGACCTCATGGTCTCGGTTTGGTGGTGTGGGTCCCACGGCAGAAGCAAACAGGGGAGAACCCCGAAGTGGTTATGGGTATGGTGTTGATTACGGGTCCGGTTCATGGTTTCTAGTCACGATCCGGTTCATGGTTTATGTTAAGGTTATGTTTTTAATAATCATATGTTAAAAATTAAATTAATAAAACATGACATATTAATTTAATAAAACATGACTTAGGTTATAATTTAATTATTAGATCATGGAATTTTTAACCTAAGTATTTATATTTTTCTAGACTTTATAATTAATTAATTATTAAAAACCATGGCTATAATTAATTAATTAACATGACTTAGGTTATATTATTAATAATTAATAATACATGTTTTAACCTAAGTATTTAACTTTATTTAAGTAAAAACATGATATATTTAATTAAATACTTTTAACCTATAGTTTATTTAAATTACATGTAATAATTAATAAACTATACCTTATATCATTATGACTTAGAAAAATAATCAAAAAACACTTAAGCTTATATACTTAGCTTATTTAACCAGCTTATATCTAATTATGGAAACTTTCTATTTTTAGAAACTTATTTGATTAAGGCAGCAAATCTATTTATGGAAACTTTCTATTTTTAGAAACTTATCTATTTTAAGCAGTAATTCTATTTTTGGAAACTTTCTATTTTTGGAAACTTTCTATTTTTGGAAACTTTCTATTTTTGGTAACTTTCTATTTTTGGAAACTTTCTTTTTTAGGAAACCTGCTATTTTTAGAAAGTTACTTATTATTACACAGTAAGTATAATAATACATGAAATACAAGTAATACTTAATCAGAACAGACAGAATATAGATAAACACAGTCTAAATCTTAAAACAGTAAAACATGACATGAACGTATAAAATAAGCTAAGACATGACATAAAACCAGTTACGTATTTAGTAATCAGATACTTATACACGTATGTATTTATGTAGCATTAGTGTTACCGAAGTAGGACTCTCCTCAGTTCATCTTCTTCGTTCACTGGACATAAGGTACGGATTCCCGTCCTTTCAGTATGGACATTCTTTCCTTATTAGGATTCCCCGTATGCAGCCAACTGTTTTCCCGTAGTATAAGTTTATATGTTTGATTTGCTTATGTTTAATTTAGAATACCTATAGCCATATACATGCATGACCAGTTTCACCTAGTTATGGAGGTACCATAACCATAACACTAGAGGCACTGGTGTTATGACTTCCCCACGGTGGAGTGATTGCTCGTGGCGTCCCTTCAGCTTTTGGCCATATTATTATATTTATCATGTGGGGCGTATGGGTGCATCCTAGTTACATGTTTTCAGTAGATTACTCAGTGTGAATGTGGTGTGTGCCTTTCATCCTTCACAAGGAGTTGATCCCTCCTACCCAAAAACCAGTATATTAAATTAGAGGCAGCCCCTCTAATTTGCATGATGAGGTCACCCCTCCAAGTATTCATGCACGGTGGATTTTCATGACCTATATTGGCTAATGGTAGAATATGTTAAACAGTTTTTATAAGATAAACATAAGGCTTTTCAAGCTATAAACACAGTTTTACCAAGACTTAACTAGGTTATTCGGGACTTAGTTTCTTCCGATGTTATATGCTTATATGCTATTACTATTCATGCTTTATTGTACATCCGTGCACTGAGCGTATTGCTCAGCCGTTTTCCTTTTCTATGTTCCCAAAACAGCAGGTACTCAGGGACGCTCGTAGACTTTAAGCGTACGTACATATGGACTGGAAGCTTTCTAGCCTTTCTTTACTTTATGCATTATCTTTACTTTGATACTCTTGCTATGGACATTGTTTAGTCCTTTCATTTACAGTACTTATGTTTGTGTGTGATGAGCTTTACTTTTGGACTACCGATGTTTGATTCCGGTATTTTCCTTTTATGGTCAAGTAATGTTTAGACATTTATCCTTGTATGCTTTGATGACACGCCATAATTACGCGTGACATTCCATTATCAAAATGGGGTGTTACATCACTTTTATCAGTTAGCTTACCTGTAAAATTTCACATTAATTTTAGCATGGGCCATTGAACGTTGGTTCTATAAGTATAGAATTTGACAGAAGTATATCGCTTTTATAAACCAAACATTTAACTATTGCATACCATCGAATAAGTATTCAGGAGCGACCAATGAATCCAAAAGAAACGCTTTCTTTCCAGTAGTTTCAAGTTCGGGAAGCAGGGGACGCTTTGAGTTCTTTGGGTTATTGTCCTTAAGTTAAACACAATCATACAGATGGCCACATAGGAAAAACTACTATAATTCTATGTGTGATTGTTACCATTTTTTGTTACTATAATTCTAATAAAATCTTAAAATATGTACAAAACATTCTTCATCCTGATCAGCAACTATTTTAATGTGTAAACCTCAGTTGCATACTCCGGTTGCATACTCCAACACCCCTTTCTGCTGAAGGGGTGGTTGGTATATGTTTTAACAGCAGCCAAACACCCCCTTTGCAGCAAAAGGGGTGGTTGGTATATGTTTTAGCAGCAACCAATCACCCCTTTACAGCAGAAGGGGTGTTTGGCAGCTCTTTTAACAACAGTAATTTAAGATCGAGAACTCATGGTATTGAAACTAATTAGTCGGGGACTCGGAGGAACATTCCTTTGTATGCCATCTCCACGACACCATGTGAACCAATCGAAACTATGTTGCATTTCTCAGCGTACTACATTTTTTACATTATAACAAATCCAGACTCGTATTGACTATGATGCATGTAAATCTGAACTGGCTATTTAACTCCTTAGCGTATTACAAAGCCTTGGTGACTGTATTTGCATTTCAAACCTAAGAAACCAACAATCGTAATTTGGAAACTCATAATAACGGCTTTTTAGGCTAGGCTTATTCTGCAAAACAGAATTTTATATTTGCACGCTAATTGATCTTTACAAATGGAGCTTAATCAAGACACTATATTAAGTAACAACCTATGAAACTTTTTGTATATTGTGTTTTGTGATTTAAATTGATCTTTACAAAGGGCTCCTGCACATCTCTCTCTCACCTGAACTTGTGTCCATTTTACAACATTGATAATAGACCTAAAATCAAAGTGATTTACAGTTGAGTTTTCGCAGCTTCTGTTTGAATGCTTGTAACTAATAGATCGTAAGCTTCTACATAGTCATGTTCAATTATAAAAAAATTGAAAAAACAATTTTTTAGAATACCTGTACGGGTTCCCATGATGAGTCACGCCTCGTTATCCATATAGCCCCACGAACACGCAAATCTAGAGTAATAGGTCAGCCTCGTTATCCATATAGTCCCTGTGTAATTTCAAAAGACGTAGACATAACTTAACAGCAAGGCATGAAGTGATAAGGACAGTGAGCGGAACAAACCTTAGTAGTAACCTGACTCGCTTTTGGACATGCTTTGCGGTAGAGCAGACGACTCCTAGCCTACTGACCTTTAATACCTATCGTTTACATACCTCGACGCGCAAATCTGCAAGAACGCGATAAACATATAACGGTCAACAACTCGAAAAGAATATAGTCAAAGCTATCCTTTTTCCTGTCTAATATTCATAATAAGTTTTTTTACTTCCTTTATCTCCAAGGCGTATTTTTTAACCACGATCCGGTGCATTTCCTTTAGAACAGTCAGTAATATAGTTCGTACATGTGAATCATAGCATATGCCTGGTTCTTTTTCGATGTTTTAGTCATTGCACTTAAAAGTTCGTACATGTGAATCAGTAGTCATTTAAGGTTTTGTCTTGACCGGAAATGCAACATGTGGGATGAAAAAATTCAGTTTGGCACAAATATAAAGTGGTGAAAATATAAAAATTCAGTTTATGGTACAGTTATACCTAAAACTTTCAAAGCGGTTGATCAGTTTTCCCGGTGCCTCTTTACAATAACATATTATAGGTGTTGGGTCAAAAAGTTGATGTGGCAGAAACTCAAAAAAGAAGAAAACGTGAAGTTATTGTCTAAGCGTTGTCAAGACTAATTTGGGCGTTGACAAGAGTTAATTAGGCGTTGATGGCTCAAGCATTGTCACATGCAATTCAAGCATTGACAAAACGTAGACAAAGAAGTTTATGGAAGCTTCTATTTAGATAAACATGCAAAAGATATTCTGCATAAGTTTATTTAAATAGAAGATTTACTTGCTTATTCATTCTTATCTCTTGTAAAACCCTAATCCTTACACTATAAAAGGAACCAAGGGTTATTAGGTTTTTCATAACTTTCATTCACAATGTAAACCTAAAGTGTTTGTCGACTAGACGTGGGATTCAATGTATACACGTCTAGTGATTGTTTGTTATTAATATAATGAACAATCCAATTGTGTTTTAATTCATGTTATTCGTGCCTAAACACCTTGTTAATGATTGTTGTTCTAATTCCGCTTTGATTGTTTAATCATATGAACAATGATCATCCCTAGTAGCTTAAAAGATCCGGAAACCAAGGTTTCCACAATTGGTATCAGAGCCTCGTGGCTCGTGATGCTAGGACCAACAAGGTGTTCGTATATCGTGAAGAAGAAGAAAAATTCGTATAGAGTTTTTCTGGACGTTTTTGTGTGCGCAACAGTATTCAGAAGGTCATAACTTTTGATTGAACCGTTGGATCGTCACGAAATTTTATATGTGTGTTCTACATACATAGATCTAAACATCCACCGGAGGGATTGTCGAGTTTAATCCCCAGGCAAAAGTTATTAGGCGTCAAAGTTGGCTGATGAGCGATTTTCAGGTTTTCATATTTGCATGAAATCATGATTTAGGGTTTCTACAAACCCTAGATCAATTCCACACAGAACAGGTATTATTATTGATACTGATAGTTCTTAAACACATGGAGTTTAGATGAATCAAAACCCTAGTTTGATCTTTAAATCCTTTTTAGGGTTTTCAAATTTGGTTGTTCCAAATTAGGGTTTTCAATGAGTGTTCTTCAAGAACTATAACAGGATATGATTATCTGAATTCAGAAAGTTTGTATACAGCAACAAATTAACATCTATATTAGTCCTTGGATCATGGTTTATGATCATGATGGTTTTTAAGAGAAAAGTTGGGATGTTTGTTGCTTACTGATGAGTACAATCATTCCAGAAGAAAGGTACAGATAAAACAACTTGCGTTTTCTTATTAAGTCTATATTTTGGGAGAATATTTGTTTTGCTTTTAAGGTATTCATCACGTGGGGATTCTACAAAATAGATTAGATATGTGAGTTGCTGTGGATTTGGAAGGCGTTTAAAGATCAGATGTGTTCACACGGTTAGAAGATCATGATTGGTGGAAATTGGTTCCTCTACATGCTTGTCTATGATAAACTCACGTGAGGTTAAAGCTAGGATTAAATCATTCGATTCTCATTGGTGGGATAATCTGTGTTCACACGATTGTCTGCATGAGAAAAGATAGATATGGTACGTGAGTTATTCTAAAGTTTATTATGGTATGTGAATCAAGGATCAGAATTAATGGACCATCAATGTTTAAGAGTAAGATATTCGCTTACTGATTTTTAGGGTTTCAAGATATCTTCCATATTTTGATCGTCTAAATATCAGGGAGTTATAATTTATCTTTTGTAAATTGCGATGGTTACATGGGCTGAGTTATATGGGTTTAAGACATACAAGGATAACAAATACTTTTAAGTCAATGTTATATCATATTTTTAGCCACTGACAAAGCCCAAGACGTTGATGGTCGTAGTTTAGATGCTGATAAGAATGGACGCTGACAAGGTTTATGGTTGGCGCTGACGTTTGGAATTTTGACGCTGACAGAATAAGTCAACGTTGATAGAGTTGACAGTGTCGTCCGATATATGAACTTCAACGCTGATAGGTATTGTCCGATATTGGACAATACATCTGCCAAAGTTATTGGTCAGAAGAGGATATTGGACAACACAAGGTTTGCTGCTGTTTGAAAAAATGGATACGTTTTAAGCACACAAAAAGGAGGAAAATACACACGAAGGTACATGGAATCTCCGTTTTAATTTAGAATATCATGATGATATTTATGGCTCGGATATTTTAAAAGGAATTAATGATCTTAAAGCGAGTCAGCAACTATTCGTGAAGATTTGATGGATATTTTAAACTATGTAATCGGGATAGCCTTGTGAAAGAGTTATCCATCATAAGACTTTTACATATGGTATGAAGATGTTATTCCATTGAATTCATCATGAAGAGGTGTTAGCTTAAGGGGAAGAATTCTTATGGTAAGTTTGATGATTGAAGAAGATTTTCGCGAGTTTGTGTTCTATCATATCTTAAAGTCATGCACTTCCAGCCACTGACTTTAAAGGTAACTTGTTCGTGCTTTATATGTTTGGTGACGAAGACTTGTCATAACACTTGAAGGAGTTACATTATCGTGCTCAATGTCTCACAAAGGATGAGAATATTGACAAGGGATCGAGGTCTACTTATATCTCCTCTATAAGTTCTTAGTCACATGGATAGTACAAGACATGGAACACAAGGTTGGGTTATTCTACTTCTACATCAAAAATATTATATTAATTGTTCTTCAAGATCATTACATAGAGCCTACATTTGGAGAATCTTCAACATTGCATACATTGTTTACTTCCTTGTTGATGTGACAAAAAGGGGAAGAAATACATGCTACACTTGAGGAGAAGCAATTTGAAAATCATGTACAACTTACAAGAGATACACATAGAGTTTTGCCACTATCAACTAGGGGAAGATTGTTGGGTCAAAAAGTTGATGTGGCAGAAACTCAAAAATGAAGAAAACGTGAAGTTATTGTCTAAGCATTGTCAAGACTAATTTGGGCGTTGACAAGAGTTAATTAGGCGTTGATGGCTCAAGCATTGTCACATGCAATTCAAGCATTGACAAAACGTAGACAAAGAAGCTTATGGAAGCTTCTATTTAGATAAACATGCAAAAGATATTCTGCATAAGTTTATTTAAATAGAAGATTTACTTGTTTATTCATTCTTATCTCTTGTAAAACCCTAATCCTTACACTATAAAAGGAACCAAGGGTTATTAGGTTTTTCATAACTTTCATTCACAATGTAAACCTAAAGTGTGTGTCGACTAGACGTGGGATTCAATGTATACACGTCTAGTGATTGTTTGTTATTAATATAATGAACAATCCAATTGTGTTTTAATTCATGTTATTCGTGCCTAAACACCTTGTTAATGATTGTTGTTCTAATTCCGCTTTGATTGTTTAATCATATGAACAATGATCATTCCTAGTAGCTTAAAAGATCCGGAAACCAAGGTTTCCACAATAGGAAGTGTACGCGTCGTGTTCACACTCCGTATAAAGCGATCCAAAACCATAAAAAGAAGAGAGTTATATATTGTAAGGCTCAGATCTTCAATTGCGGGAACCACCCGGAACACCCATCCTGTCTGCAACCACAATCGAGGTGCGGATGCATAACCAAGATATGGGTGTCCGTAAACGATGGCACACAAAACACAATTTCAGAACATTTCATCATCCCTGTACATAAAAAATTTCAAATACATGTGGCATAAGGCGTAGGTATAAAAGGGACATCGAAGAAGCATAAGGCGTAGGTATAAAAGGGACATCGACCCGCCATGGCTGCAAACACATTCCCATGCTGGCCCGCCAAGATACGGGCCGATTTGACACGTGACGGCTGCAAACAGGTTCCCCTGATGCCTTGCCAAGCGACACCCCCTTTTAATCGAAACAACATTTTCATCGCAAATTATTAGATTTCCTCTTCATTATCTACAACCACACTCAAACAGTGGTTGGCCGACCAAGATACGTCAACAATGCAAAGGCAGGCACCAAAGTAAACCACACCCTTCCATGCACCGCATAAGGGAAACCGAGAATAACTTACTTTGTGCAGTTTTCGAATCTTTCCTTCCTTATTTGTTCAATCTCTTCCATAAGTGTTTTTGTGTAATCCTCCTCATTATCGACAACAAAGGGACAAAAAGAATTAGCAAATGGTGTTCTAATTATTAAACATACAACAACGCTTTAAAAAAAATTATACATTCATACGTTGTCACATGTTGAAGGAGACTGACATTCTCGTCGCAAGCATCTACCACGGATCTTAAGAGTTGTAGTATAGTTACAAATCAGACATCGTTGAACTCCATCAGGTTCAAAACATTCAACAAACAAACTCTAACGGTCGTTACAACCACGCCTCAAAAGCAGTTAACCGATATGCTTATGTGATACAATGTTTTGGTGTAAGAGATTCAGTAGGCTCAGAATGTAGAATCTTGAAAGACAGAGGCTGCACCCACGGTGGCTGCAAACATAACAGTTTTCCGCGCCAAGCTACGAATTGCCTTTGTTTTTTCGAACGATTACTGATTCATCATAGCCTTTTAAATCGTCGTAGGTGTGACTCGCACGACCACACACGCTAAGCATGAAAACAGGTACGCATGTAGCTTTTGCATACTTCAACCGCGCGGTCACACAAATAACAGATAACAGGTCCATTTTGCTGCCTAAGTTTTGGCTTTTATTTTTTCTGGTTATAGTATAGGCTCAGATAAGGCGTCATTTCGGAAAATGACTCATAACCCGACATGGCTGCAACCTTGAAACGTCGCCCTGCCAATATCCGGGTAATATGACCTTTAACCGCGCCCGTTTAAACTCATCACAACCCCACAGAAATATAGAAACATACAATAATCAGGAAAACCAGCCCATGTTCGTCGTACTATAAGAATTACAATCTGATGCCATAACCATATTAAACCACAATGTAACATCATAAGATCTACCTTCTGCAGCATGAGCCCAAAATCAACCAAGCCAGAGCGTCATTTTGGAAAAAGTTTGATAACTCGGCATGGCTGCAACCTTTGAGTCATAACCCAGCATAGCTGCAACCTTGAAAGGTCGCCCCGCAAAATCTGAGAAAATGTTCAACTCAGATTGGTGGGGAAACAGTGATCCCCTCACATACCCAATAAAATATTATACCTCCTCACACATACTACTCTCACCCTCTCACCCTCACTGTAGATGTAATAAAAAGGAAAAACCGTATTTATTTTGTTATTTTTAGGCTCAGATAGGTGAGTAATAGAACATGAAGAAATAGCCACCATGGCTGCAAGCTTAAAAAGCTTGCCTCGCCAAGAGGCACATTTTTTAAGGCCTAATCGAACCCGCCTAGAAGCGGTCAAATATCATCATAGCCGTTTAGAATCGTTACCGTTATTATCTCACAAAAGTCCGTTTTAAACCGGTTTAAGCATACTGCAATTAGCCGAGTTAAACAAAGATCGGTAGGCACGACTATTGGTAAACAAAAGACACAATGCCCTGAGTACATGATGCCCCAAGTGTACATCGGCCACATGAAATACAATATTTAACATCAATAAAGGCAAACCAAAAATGTTTAACTCAGATTCGCCGAGTGCTGGTGGGGAATAAAGGGAATACAATCGGCCATGGCTGCAAGCACGACAATGTGCTGCCCCGCCAAGATACCGGGCGTTCTACTTTTATTACCCACGTAAGTTACCAGGGTACTGTTCATAGGATACCGTGTTTTTCCACAACTATTAAGTCTATAAAAGCAGCAGGCTCTCCAAATTTTATAACTTCGGTGAGACTGCTAAATCGTTTTAAACTGTTTGGCTCAGGATTGTGAGTGTAGGACCTGATAAAAGGCTATCCGAAGGTCCGAACCGCTATGGCTGCAAACACACCATTGTGATGCCCTGCCAAGATACGGTTCGTTCCTCCCACCATGATCCAAACACAACAGTCTCTCCATTGCCTTAGTGAACTATCCAAACAAATCACCAATAATACACGTTACATCTTTAATAATAGAGGGGAATTAACCATAAATACTATGAAAATCAATTTAACCAATTTTGAAAATCAAACAACACTCAACTGTAACCCAATACCCAAATTAACTATTGGAATCCAAAAACAGTTAAAACAAAATTTTAACTGATTTATTGAAACCCTCTTAAGGTCAAAACTACGCTGGAAACAACGAAACCATGAGCATGACGAAACATCTAAACCACAACCATCAAACATATCCCATCAATCCTGTTTTGTTGCATTTAAATAAGAGCCCCAAAAATTGGATCTGGATCAATCGATCAAAACCATGGTTATAGCAGCGGAAACCCCTAGGTGCGATTGAGGTTCCAGATCAAAAACATGTGAAAGTGTTTTTTGTTTTGGGGCCAAAAAACATATAAACACACCTACGATAAATGGGAATCAACGACTGTGGTCAACTTCCACGCCCACCATAGCAAATCGACGGCTGTGGTCAGATATGAGAACCAACACGCACATCTTTGAAGGGATAAGTGGCCAAACGTGAGCTAATTGGTTTTTTATTACATCTACAGTGAGGGTGAGAGTAGTGTGTGTGAGGAGGTATAATATTTTAGATGAGAGGGTGAAAGTAGTGTGTGTGAGGAGATATAATATTTTATTGGGTATGTGAAGGGATCACTGTTCCTAGGGGAACGTGATTCTCCTATATTATTAAAGATACAATATGTTAGAGCTGAAATACGGTTCATAAGTGGGTCCCATTTTGAGAGAGTAACAATGAGGGCCTGGATATTATACTTTGGGTACTTTGTTTTGAACTATAAAAGACACGTAAAACTACACATAAAGTCATAAAGTGATAAAACATCAAAAGATCAAAGTTTTTTTACACTTCTACCAACACACATAAAAATGAAAAATGGAAAAGACTTTGTTACGGTTGGCTTTTTATCCGTATTATATACGTGGATTCGGTGTTTTGTATCAAACAAGTAGACGATGTAAGGATATCTTAGGTCCGATTGGTTTGAAGTCGGATTTTATTTTGGGTGTAGGTTTATAAAATATAGGGTTTAGAAAAAATAAAAGAGGTAATATATAATATAGATTTTTATTATATATTTATTTAAAAAATATCTTATTAAATAAAATAATATAAAAAAAAAAATGAAGAGATAGAAAGATTATAAGGTTAAAATTAAAAGAGGGGAAACAATGACAAATTTCTGAAAACCCATCAAATGTATGGGGATAACATTGTTGGACATAAAGCCACATTATTAGGTTTTAGAATTCTACCAAACAACGAATATGGGGTAAAATCCATTTACTTTAAGTCAAAACCTAGGAACAATACAGACCCTTAATCTTTTCATATGTAATATAAGAACTCAATTCGATTAATACAGTAATAATTAAGGTTATACTCGTGTTTTAAGTTCCTCCTTTCGTCCCTAAATTATTTTTCACTAACAAAAAACATAATGTTTAAGAAAGGTATCATCTTTACAGTTTCTCTCTTTTACTTTTTGTATAAAGATATTTTTTCTCTTAACCAATTAATTTAAAACTTTTTTAAAATTTGTAATTATAATAAAGGTAATATAGTAATCTCGATTTAAACTTCCTACTTATTTTTAGAAGTGGACAATTAATTTGAGACAACATGAAAAAAAGAGTGCACTATAATTTAAGACGGAAATAGTATATAGTATTCCCTTCAATTTTCTTTTCATGAAATACGTTTTTACTGCATTCATACACAAATACAAAATCCGACCGTTGACTATTTCTTTATTATAGGACGACAAAGTACGCGATATCACTAAACAACCCAATATGGTTGACAATAGTACTTGTTGGAGTCTGACCAATGTGATAATAAGTAAACCATTTAGAAGAAAAATAGTTTTAGCTCAATTTTAATATGTTTGGAATATAAAATACTACTTTTCCGTCTCAAAATAAGTGTCCATTTTTTACTTTTAGAGTTTTTTTTCGTAATTTTGACCGCAAATATGTTTGTTTGTGTTATAAAATACTGGATAAAGGTTATATAAATAGAAAATACATTTAAAACTCTATTGATTCATATATATTGCATCAAGTGTCATGTAATACACATAAAAATAATTACAGTCAAAGTTGCATAAGAAAGACTTTGAAAATCAAATGTGAACACTTTTTTGGGACGGAGTTAGTAATATAGTACGTGTATATTTGACATTTTTAGGTCAAACTCAACTTTTTATCTTCAATTCTAAAATGTATTTTATTACAACTTGTTAGAAGTATTTAAAGTGATGGTCATATAATATACCGTTGCGAAGCTCGTGGAAAATGCTACTTAACGGTGTTAAGAGTTCTAGCATAATGTTATGTATGTAACGGGAATTAGTCCCGAACTCACAAATGAGGAAAGCCTTCCATACACTAGACGTGTAGTATAAAAGGCCCAAGGCACCTCATTTGTGTGCGTGGGTATTCCATTTGATTGTTAGTAGAGAGAGAAACCTCATAACTTTCTCTCACTAGGAAATCACAACTCTTTGTTTTTCTCTTTTATTCTTCTTAATCTAATCTTTCTTTTTTGGTTTAATCTTGTTCTTCATCATCTCTATTTCTTGTTCTTATAAGTCGTGTGTATCATACATACAAGTGGTATCATTCGCCAAGGGATTCGTGGATTGCTATTGGGTGTTGTCCGTGCCTTTCTTGTGTTTCGTGATTCATATTTCTCCTAAGTAGTTGTAGTAGTGATTTGGGTTCATGGCTTTGGTTAAAAACTCAAAATTATTGGGTGTTTGATCCATTTTTAGGCTTCGAATCACGAACTTGTTGTGTTCTTGTTCTATCCGAGAAAGGTGGTAACTTTGTTTCCTTAGTAGGATCTGATTGTTGCGATCGCATAAACCCTGGGGGTTTCTACTTGCGATCCAAAGTCACGATCACATCCTACGATCACAACCGTGATCCCAAAGTACGATCATAAGTCACGATCAACAAGTACGATCACTCGTTGTGATCATAGACTACGATCACTCGAGTACGATCATACATTGCGATCACGAGTACGATCACTCGTTACGATCACCAGTACGATCCTTTGTTGCGATCGTTGGGTGCGATCAAGGAGTACGATCGCTGGGTGCGATCAAGGAGTAAGATCGTTGGGTGCGATCAAGGGGTACGATCCTCGGGTGCGATCAAGGAGTACGATCGTTGGGTGCGATCAAGGAGTACGATCGTTGGGTGCGATCAAGGAGTACGATCGTTGGGTACGATCTGAGTACGATCACTTGAGTACGATCAGGGACTACGATCTGTTTTGTTAAATCTTGTTCGAGTATTTTTTAGACTTAGCCACCATCTAGACTCGTCTCGGAGCATAGTTTACACGAAGATTAAAAAAAAGAGTTAAAATTTTTAGGTCTAGTAAAATCAAATTTTTTCCCTACTAGTTTTTGGCTATCTCGAACTCAATTTCAAAATTTGGCGATACTCAATTTTTTCAGCTTACCGTTTTGTCGAACTGAGGAATTTATTGTCGGACTGAGAAAAAAATCTGAAGTTTCGGAATTTCAACAACATCACACGCTTTCTACGAATTGAGATCCTGTTTTTCACACGACTTCTACGATGACGTCTCAACAAGATATTTATGTTGCGGGTACTAAGAATCGTCCACCCATGCTTACCAAGGAGAACTACACTACATGGGCTAGTCGTCTCCTTCGTTATGCAAAATGTAAACCTTTAGGAAAGTTGATTGTCAACTCGATTCAAAAGGGTCCGTATGTTAGAAGAACAATTATTTTGCCTAGGGACCCTACAAATGCTAACCCAGTGGCTGACTCTAGTCATGAGCAAACGGATGAAGAATTAACTGAAGCTGAATCCAAACAACTCGATGCTGATGATCAAGCAATTCAAGTCATTCTTATGGGACTTCCTGAAGATGTTTATGCTGCTGTCGATAGTTGTGAAACCGCACACGAGATGTGGCTTAGGATTCAGAAAATGATGAAGGGCAGTGAAATTGGTTTACAAGAAAAGGAAACTAAGTTGCTTCGTGAATGGGAGAAATTTACGTCTACTGAAGGGGAACAAATTGAACCTTATTATCATCGGTTTTCAACACTCATGAATCATCTTAGAAGAAACAAACATGAACCTGCACAAAATGCTGCCAACATCAAATTTCTTGATAATCTTCCTTCTGAATGGTCACGATATGTCACTCTTGTCAATTAAACCAAGGATCTTCATGTCGTGGACTACACTCAAGTATATGACTATTTGAAGATGAATCAAGATGAAGCTAACGAAGTTAGGGCAGAAAGACGTGCCAAGACACAAGATCCATTGGCTTTTATGGCAAACTCCTCATCATCTATGTCATATCCCATGGTACCCTACCATCAACCCTCATCAAGTAACTTCCTGCCACAACAACAACAACAACAACAACTCACCTCTTATGGATATCAACCTCCTGCTGCTGTAAACTACTTACAACAACCCATTGCCTGTTTTGATGACATCACAGATCCTACTCATGCGATTAATACTGGTCTTGCACTTCTCGCAAAGGCATTCAAATTTACCATTAACCCCACCAACAACAATCAGAGAATCTCTTCGAACACTAGAAATAGGCAGATTGCTCAACCTTTCATGAATGCGAATCAAGATCGCCAATTGGCAGCTGCTGGAAACACGGGGTTACAATATGGTCAGAATGCTGGGAATGCAGCAAATCAGTATGGACAAATCCGTGGTCAGAATCCGAATGTTCCAAATGTGGGTAATCAGAATGGGTTAATAGTTATGCCAGCGGTTGGTAATCAGATGGGAAACATTGTGGCTGCAAGGGCTGAGAATACTGGTACGGGAAATGGAAACAACAATCGTTAGATTCAGTGCTACAACTGCAGGGGATTTGGTCATTATGCTCGAGATTGCACAGCCAAAAAGAAGAGGGATGCTGCTTATCTTCAGACTCAGCTTCTCATAGCACAAAAAGAAGAGGCAGAGATTCCACTTCAAGCTGAGGAATTTGATCTGATGGCTTCTGCTGCAGAATATGACGAGGAATAAGAGGTGAATGCCAACTACATCTTGATGGCAAACTTACAGCAAGCATCAACCTCAGGAATGCATGATGACAGAGCTCCCGTCTATGATTCAGACGACCCCTCTGAGGTACACCCAAGTTTTGATGATAATGATATATATAGTATGTCTAATCAGGAGGAAGATTATACTGAGATGCTTGAGCCCTACACTGAGACACACGGGGACCAAACGAATAATAGTAATATTATTTCGAATGAGCCCAGTGTGGACCTTAATGTGGATCAAGTTGCCCAGCCTACAACCCTTCCTGATGAGACACATGCGTATTATAAATCTCTATTTGATAAGCTTGCTAAGGATGTAGATCATGCTACGGTGGTTAATAATAAGTTTAGAGAAACTAATGCCAAATTGACCACTGAGCTTGCGGGATATAAGGAACGGGAGAAAAGTTTTGAGATTCATCATGCTAAAATCAAGGGACTTGAACACGCTCATGCTACATCGGTTTATCAAGAAAAATGCATAACTAAGAAATTAAATGCCTTACACTTAAGTAGTGCTAAAAAGATAAGCGAATTGAATGATGAAATCAGCTCTCTTAATAAACAGCTTTC
The DNA here is from genome assembly GCA_025667525.1 of Glebionis coronaria. Lineage (NCBI taxonomy): Eukaryota > Viridiplantae > Streptophyta > Magnoliopsida > Asterales > Asteraceae > Glebionis > Glebionis coronaria. The sequence goes on along the minus strand of CM046879.1, from coordinate 372,372,670 downwards.
CACTGAAAAATCTATTATTTTGGATTTAAAAGAAGAACGAAAAAAGCTGAAACATGATTTCAAAATTCGAGAAGATGGGCTTCTTGAGGATTTTTGCAAAGCGCAGGATAGGATTAGAGAATTAGACAACCTTTTAGTAAAACGTGGCCAAACTATGCAGACGATAAATATGCTCGCACCAAAAGTGAATGATATAAATTACACTAGATATAAATTGGCTTTAGGTTGTCCTCTTCCTCCAAATCCCGGATATCTTAAGCAAGTTCAGGCCACTAATGAAACTTTATATAATTGTAGTGTGCTCTTGTCTGATGAGCATGATCCTCCTAGTGTGCATGATTCTGAGGAAACGACTGATCTTGCAGTAGAGACTCGCTTAAGAATGAAAAAGCTTGATAAAGAAGTGACACCCATTTATTACCCGAAAATTAATCCACCAACTGTTTTTGTTCGGTCTAAAACGAGTACTGAAATGCTTTTGCTCCCAAGTGAGGAATTGACTGATGACCCTCCTAAACCGAGTATCACACGCCGATTTCTAAACAAGCTTAAAGATAACTTTGTCATTCTTAAACGTGTTGTTATTTCCAAAATCACCAGAGAAAATTTTACATCACCTGTTCAGATTGAGGTTCAGAAAATTCTTTAAAACGATATTAATCCGATTATTAATCAAGTTGATGCACGGTTAGGAAATTTGGAAAACGCTTTTCTAAAAGAATTTGCCAACTTTGTTGAAGACTTTAAATCTTTGGCGAAGGAAGCTGATGAATCTCTTGATAAAATCAAAGTTTTGGAAAACGATCTTGACCGCCTCTCTAAAGCAAGTGATTGTGTTGATAGTAGCCCAGTTGAGTTAGGTACCTCTGTGCTGAATAATGAAAACCTTCAAACTGAGCTTGATCTTATGAAAGAGAAAATTGAATCTTATGTCATTAAAAAGGATAAAGAATTCACCGATCTTTGGAATAAATTTGTCAAAAAATGTGATGAATGCAAATATGACAAGATTTCGTATGAAAAAGCTTACAATGAAATGCAACAAACTATCGCACGGTTGCAGGCTCAGTTAGGAGGGGTTATGGAAACGAATTTGGCCTCCTCAGGGTTAGAGAGTGCTAGTGATGGTAATGTTCAGAAGCTTAAGGCTAAGATTGCAGATTTAGAATCTGTTGTTGTTTCATATAAGCGGGTTGTCGAACAAAGTAAGTCTGTCTATCATAAACTTATTGATAAAATCTATGAGAACTGTAAGTTAAAGGCCTTGTTAAAAGATAAGACTTCTGAACCTAGCTCGATTGTGGATACGATGATCCAGAAATCAGCAACCTCGGGACCCACTCGTATTGCTGTGACACCTTTTCCCAAGGTTGCTGGAACGAAAACTGCTGTGATTGCCCCAGGAATGTTTCGTGTTAGTTCTCCCTCTCTGCCTAGCAAACAACGTAAAGCAAGCGTTAGGACAAAACCGATCACTATAACTCAACCTCAAGTTATTGATTTAAAAGTGCTCATTCTAATAGACGTGTGTCTTCTTCTACAGGAATAAAAAACTACACTAAGAGCAAAAGGCCACAGCCTACGAGCAATACAAGGAATGATGGGTCCCTTTTGCCTCTAGAAGTAGTCGCCCCAAGATCAATAATGTGGAAGTAGAAGAACACCCTAGGAATTTACCGCTTTTTAATCATAATCAGAAACCTAATTCATCTGAATGTAATAACTTTAAGCTTGCTATTCGGAATGAAAAATCTGAAGTTATTTGTGCTAAATGTAATAAATGTTTCTTTACTTTTAGTCATGATGCTTGTGGTTTGACTATGAATGGTTTGAATTATGGTGGTTACACTCGAATTGAAAAGCTCTCAGTTAGTGAACAACAACGTACTCCTAAGGCTAAGGTGTATGTTCCAAAAAGTACGCATGTAGGGTCCACAGAAAGTCTTGCTAAGCCTAGTAGCCCTAGATTCACCTCTAAATGGTTGCCTACTGGTAGAAACTTTGACTGTAGTGGCAAAATCATCGACACTAGTAGATCTCATACTGACAGTGAAACGTCGGTATGTGATATGGCTTAATTATCATCTAACCCTACAGGAACCTATTTCATCGGTTGCTAAAATATTTTCTTCTCTTTTCATTGGCAGGCTGTTGAAATTTGTCTCTGGTGCGTGGACTCGGGCTGTTCCAAACATATGACTGGGAATCGAAGCCTTCTCAAGAACTTTGTATGGAGTTTCATGGGAACTGTTCGATTTGGAAATGATCATGTTGCGGCAATTCTAGGCTATGGTGATCTTCATTGGGGAAATATAATCATCACCAGAGTCTCTTTTGTTGATGTCTTGGGACATAATTTGTTCTCGGTTGGGCAATTTTGTGACTCGGACTTGGAGGTTGCTTTCAGAAGTCATACATGTTTTGTAAGAGATCTTGAAGGAATTGATTTGTTGAAAGGAAATCGTACCACAAACCTGTACACCATTGATCCTTTTCAAATGTCTGCTGCTTCTCCAATTTGTCTTATGGCCCGAGCCACATCAACAAAGTCATGGTTATGGCATCAAAGGTTATCTCATCTCAATTTCGATGCCATCACCCAACTCGCGAAAGATGATCTCGTTACCGGTCTTCCAAAGTTCAAATATACAAAAGACCATCTTTGTCCTTCATGTGAGCAAGGTAAAAGTAAGAAGAAGCCTCACAAACCCAAACCTGTTCCCAACTCAACGAATATGTTACATCTCCTACATATGGATTTGTGTGGCCCAATGAGAATAAAAAGCATTAATGGAAAGCGGTAGGTCCTTGTCATTGTGGATGACTATTCTCGTTACACATGGGTTCATTTTCTTGCATCGAAAGATGAAGCCCCTGAAGTAATTATCAATTTCCTGAAGAAAACATCAGTACTACTGCAAGCCCCTGTCATTATTGTGAGAACGGATAACGGCACAGAATTCACCAATCAGAAATTGAAAGCCTATTTTGACGAAGTTGGGATTTCTCATCAAACTTCGATTGTACGAACTCCAGAGCAAAATGGAGTTGTGGAACGGAGGAATCGTACGTTAGTTGAAGCTGCTCGAACGATGCTTCTATCCTCCAGTGCACCGTTATTTCTTTGGGCTGACGCTATAGCAACTGCATGTTATACTCAAAACCGCTCCATAATTCACACCCGTTTCAACAAAACACCTTATGAGATCATTAATGGAAGAAAACTGGATATCTCATTTTTACATGTCTTCGGTGCATTATGTTATCCCAAGAATGATCGTGAAGATATCGGTAAACTTGAACCTAAAGGTGATATTGGCTTTTTCATTGGTTATTCTTCAACTGCATGTGCTTACAGGGTTTATAATCGAAGGACAAGAAAGGTAATGGAGACTATGAACGTTACCTTTGATGAACTCTCGGGTATGGCCTCTCAACATAGAAGTTCACATCCCGAGCTTCAAGGTCAGACTTCTGGACACGTAAGTTCAGGACTCGCGCTTCAATTTGCACCGTCAGCAATCTCATCGTTACAACCTTCGGAACGTGACTTGGAAGTTTTATTTGGGCCAATTTATGATGAATATATGGAGGGTCCTTCGTCATTTGGTGTTCCTCAAAATGCCCCGGCTACACCTGCTACGGTAGTTCAAGAACCTCTGATTGCATCTACACCAACGGCATCTACTTCTGCACCATCTACGTCAACCTCAACCATATTGCCTCCAAATATTCCACCCACATCTCCGAATGCTGACGCAACTCAACAACATTTTCAGCAAATTCCTAATCATGTTCATCTTCAGAATGAAATAGTTGCTGAAAATGCAAACAATGCGATGCTCAACGAACACGAGTTTGTTAATCTATTTGCGGCTTCCACAAGTTATACTCAGCCTTCAACACCATATGTGGATCCGTCGAGCTCACATCAAGTTTCTCGTACACTTCCACATGAACACAAATGGACTAAGAATCATCCTTTGGTTCAAGTGATTGGCAATCTCTCACGACCAGTCTCAACACGAAATCAGTTGCGTACCGACGGAGATATGTGTATCTATGCACTATCAGTCATCTCATTGGAACCAGCAAGTGTGAAAGAAGCAATGACCGATGTATCATGGATTGAGTCTATGCAAGAAGAACTCAATCAGTTCATCCGGCTTGATGTATGGGAGTTAGTGCCTCGACCGGACAATATCGATCCCCTTACTCTGAAATGGTTATTCAAAAACAAGATGGATGAGGAGCAAACGGTCATTAGGAACAAGACTCGGTTAGTCGTGAGAGGTTATAAACAACAGGAGGGAATTGATTTCAAAGAATCCTTCGCCCCGGTTGCTCGAATGCAAGCTATTAGGATTTTCTTGGCATACGCGGAACAAAAATCATTCACTATGTATCAAATGGACGTGAAGGCGGCTTTCTTGCATGGGCCGTTAAAAGAAGATGTGTATGTATGTCAACCTGAAGGTTTCATCAATACCGATCATCCAAGCCATCTCTACAAGTTGAAAAAGGCAATTTATGGTTTGAAACAAGCACCGAGGGCATGGTACGACGAATTATCATCATTTCTTCTACAAAATCGCTTCAGCAAAAAAACCATTGATCCAACGTTGTTTATCAAGCACTACGACAACGACATCTTGGTGGCTCAGGTCTATGTAGATGATATTATATTTGGTTCTACTAACCCAAAATATTCCATATTATTTGCCGACCTTATGAAAAGTCGATTCGAAATGTCCATGATGGGGGAAATGACGTTCTTTCTTGGTCTCCAAGTTCACCAATCCCCCCGTGGTATTTTCATAAATCAGTCCAAGTATGTGCTTGAGATTCTAACGAAATTTGGCATGGAAAACTATGATCCTATTGGTACTCCAATGGACACTAAACACAAGCTTGATTTGGATAAGAAAGGGACATTTGTAGATGCTACCAAATACCGAAGCATGATCGGGTCCCTTATGTACTTAACCTCAAGCAGACTGGACATTGTGCATGCTACTTGTTTATGTGCTCGGTACCAGGCGAAGCCAACCGAGAAGCACCTCAAGGATAAAAGGATCTTTCGTTATCTCCGGGGAACCATTAACATGGGTCTTTGGTATACGAAGGATTCTGGTTTTAATCTCACTGGTTTTTCAGATGCCGACCATGCAGGGTGTCATGATACATTCAAGAGCACTTCCGGTAGAGCACAATTCTTAGGCGAGAAGCTAGTGAGCTGGTCTTCAAGAAAACAAGACTGTACGGCGTTGTCCACCGCGGAAGCAGAATATGTGTCTCTATCCGTGTGTAGTGCTCAAGTCCTTTGGATGAGAACACAACTCACGAATTATGGCTTTCACTTTAACAAAGTTCCTATTTATTGTGATTCACAATCAGCCATAGCCATATCCTGCAACCCGGTCCAACACTCCAAGACCAAGCACATAGCTGTCCGATTCCATTTCATTAAGGAGCATGTGGAAAGAGGAACGATCGAACTGTATTTTGTCAACACGGGCTACCAACTAGCCGACATCTTCACCAAAGCTCTATCTCAAGACAGATTTGAATTCTTGGTTCGTCGACTTGGTATGCGTAGTTTCACTCTAGATGAACTTGGACGTCTTGCACATTCGCAGTAATCTTGTATATATCTATCAGAAAATCAAAATACAAAAAATATAAAACCTATAAAAAAAATGAGAAAATCTTTCAAAAATACCAAAAATATTCTTCTTCGACGTGTCTCTCAGCATCGATAATATGGACGTACTTAGAAATGTCGCTCAATAACGACACGGGTACGTAGATAAAGTTCGAATGAGAGTTCAAATGTTTTCAAAACATGTCTTTTCTACTTTTCTTCTCATAATGGCTTATAGTCACATGTCAGACTATAACCCGGTCCCCAAAGAAAGGAAAGTCTTTGACTTATGCTCAACAACGAGAAATTCCTTTTTCTCGGTCATGAGCTTATATCAAAACATTCAAAGTTTTAAGCTCATGAACTCAATTTTCTCGGACTTTTGAGCATAATTTTTCAAGGTATTTCAAAATAAGGTGCTCATATACTCCCCTATTTAAATAGAATCTCTCTTCGAGGAGGAGTATAATGATTTCATAAACATTTGTTCCAAAGTTTCATGACACATTATTCTCTCCATGTTTCATCACTAGTTTCACAAAAAATCTCAATTTCATGCAATTTTTGAGGGGGAGTATAGTGATTAAAATGTGTTATCTTGGATAAGATATTTGATATAAGTGCTTTCTCTTCCTAATATGTGCAAAAACCTTTCCTTTTTTATGCACATATGTGGGGGAGCATTTTGGGTGATACAAAAAACCTTCAAGGTGTAAACTCTGATTTCATCAACACCTTGATTGCTTTTTCAACAGGTTTTTCTGGTTACGATATCTATACCCTTCAACACATTAACTCACGACGATATTAGTGTAAAAAGGTGGTTAGGTATTCGTCCTATGATCCAACCAGAACCGGAGAGATCTTCCCAGGGAAAATCCATTAGAATTTAGATTTCCTTAGGAAAGAGATGGAGTAGTTAAGTGTACGGGAAAAATGCCGACTAATGACTTAAGCTAGCACTGGAACAATCACAACAAGGTGCTAGTTATAACGTCTTGGTAAGCATTAAAGGGGTTGAAGAATGAAAAAGAAATGTAAGGATAAAGGGTGTAAAGAAAGAAGCCCTCCATACAACTTAGGCAGAAACCAGGTTAATACATCTATTATCAGAATCACGTTGATGATTTCTGGTAATGAAGACAAAGCATCATGGACCCAGTGATGCAAAGCACAACCCTTCCCAGCCTACTCAATCTTCTCTCAAAAGAAGTTTGTTTTATTGTCACGTAGTTCAACTCATTTCTATCAACTTTCTCACTCCGAGATAGTAGATATTGAAAAGGTGGCAGTCTGCTCCAGCCTCCAATCACCAAATAAACGTGCACTTATAGAGTCTAGAGCCAACGAGATTCATCAAAAAAAATCTCATTAGGACACTTATTCCATATATCAATTGTCGTTCATCACAAGAACACATGCGATAAATTACAGAGTCCTACGCTCTATCCTTGTGATATTGCCAGAACATTCAGAGTGATAATCATTAGTATTCACAGTGATGAATGAAAATCCTTCCAGTGTTAACATCAAACAGCACTGAGGTAGGTCATATGTAAGATTCACTTGAATTGAACATATGTTAACTGGAAAGCAACAGTGGTTTGATTCTTTTGTGATTCAAACTCGTTCCAGGTCTCGACGCAATATCTTTATGATCTTGCCAGAACATTCAGAGTAATACTTCTTAGTATTTACTGTGACGAATGGAAATCCTTCCAATGTCATCATCAAACAGCACTTTGGTAGGTAACTTGTGAGATTCTATACGAATCAAACTTGTGTCAACTGGAAAGCAACAATGGTTTGGTTCTTAATTGATTCAAACTTGTTCCAGGAAATGAATTGACGACTTAATCAGCAGAATGGAACTGCATGATTCACTCTTTACTATGAACTATATTTCGAGATGTTCAACTATTGAGAATGGCTACCACAACCGGAAACCCTGTCAAGGAAGTTCTTTGAGCTTACCTAATCACAGGTACAATAGTCGTACTGTATAACGGGAAACCGGAGGAATGCAAACGGTGGAGTAACCTCAAGAGTCGTAATTCAAGACCATATGCTCATGCAAAAGAAGAAAGCTCAAGAACATCTAAAGACAAAGACTTCCGCTAATCTGATGATCAAGAGAGATTGTTAACAAGCTTTCAAGACAACACCAAATATGAGTATGTGAGGAAAGACACAAGAACACAAGTTGGAAAAGTTTCAAGATCAAAGCAAGGCAAAGATCAAAGATCCAAGATCACAAGTCATGAAATGAACAATGAAGGAACTCTCAGTACATCGAGCTTCAAAGTCAACAACACCAAAGAAGTGAAGTCACATATTACATGACCACCCCTTAGGGGGAGATTGTTAGAAGTATTTAAAGTGATGGTCATATAATATGTCGTTGCAAAGCTCGTGGAAAATGCTACTTAACGGTGTTGAGAGTTCTAGCATAATGTTATGTATGTAACGGGAATTAGTCTCGAACTCACAAATGAGGAAAGCCTTCCATACACTAGACGTGTAGTATAAAAGGCCCAAGGCACCTCATTTGTGTGCATGTGTTTTCCATTTGATTGTTAGTAGAGAGAGAAACCTAATAACTTTCTCTCACTAGGAAATCATAACTCTTTGTTTTTCTCTTTTATTCTTCTTAATCTAACTTTTTTTTTTGGTTTAATCTTGTTCTTCATCATCTTTATTTCTTGTTCTTATAAGTCGTGTGTATCATTCATACACAACTGAACTTAGTATGAACTTATATTATTTGATCTATTTGTATATAAACCGGTAATACATCTAATTTTAAAATAGTTTTTGTTTCGTAAAAATATCTAAATATAAAGAATGATATGTTTGACCTTAAAAGTAAAAAAGCAAAAAGGGTTTTTTATACATCAGAGCTAGGGCTTCAACTACGTACTAATATTAGTAAGAATATAACTTAGGATAGGATAATATTTCATGGTAGTGTTCGTACTATTTTCGCAATGTCGTGTATGATTATTATTTCGTTAGAAAATAAGATGTTGTTTAAACTAAACTGTAGGCATTTCCGTGTCTTGGTTTATGTAGCTACGACAATTAATAAACGTCAAGATCAGACATTGTCGCAAGTTTGGTCTTTCTCTAAAGGTAGTTTTTTAGCTAATTATATGTCATTGTCTCAAGAGTCATGAGCAAGAAGAGATCGGAGATTCATTGTTGCGATAAAGATGGTAAATACACAAAATAAAAAACTAGCATTGTGTAAAAAGAAGCTTTATTCGCATTTGAACTCAGAACATATACTTTGTATTTTAGGATACTTTAATAACTTTTATTTTCTCATATTGGATGAACACTTAGTTCTTTTCTTTATCAATGCATTCAATATATAAATGATATTTTATAATGGATTTACCTTTACTTAGTTTTGTCAACGATATTTACAAAACAAGCCTGCCCATTTGGCGGGCCAAGCAACAAATTTAACAATACGATCATCACAAAAAAATGAAAAATTATTTTTTTAATTTTTTAATTCATAAACAAGAGGTCAGTGCAAGTTCTAGAAAGAAATTCATAGGAAAATGTGATATAAATATGAATAGTTCAATCTTGTGCATCTGATCCTACTTATTTAGTATTAGAAAACTTAAACAAGATTTGATTATAGTCTTATTTTTTATGTCAATCTTGACCTCCCTAAATTTGATTCACATAGGTTGGTAAATGGGGTATGGGTTAAAAGGGCATCTTTCGATAGACGTTAGATTGGATTGGTTGTGATGTCATAATTTATGTTCAACTTTTTAAAATTGTTAACGATGGTTGTTTATCCGGTGATATGTTAGTCTTATTTGCGTAATACCGTGTATGGTCATTAAGTCTTCAGACAATAAGATTTCATTTAAAAAGAATAGAAAATAGTTTGTTATTCAAAATTGTTGGTGTATAAACAAGCTTTATTTCAAATATGAACTAAAGTTATATACTTCTTAAAAATTATAAAATAAAATTTTAATACAACTTAATGTCAAACTCTTTCGATTTGACGTTTACAATAATCAATGAAGTTTAAAAAATATAAACGGTTCAACAAAAAAAGATGAACTTAAAAAAGTTATAAACGGTCCAGCAAAAACAAAATTCATCCAAAAACCATAAAGTTAATACAAATAATATACGCTTACAAAAAAACCAAAAAATATGTTTAGTAATATAACAAACAAAAATAATTCAGCAGGCATTTCACCTAAGCTTAGTAGAATTTTTTAGCACCAATATTTAAAGAAATAAATAAATGTAAACGAAAATTATACGTCATACCCGTCCATCGGGCACGTTTTGCAACTAGTATATAAATATATATATATATTATTATATGAGATCCTAACATAAAACCCCGATATTCATTATTATATGAAATCCTAACATAAAACCCTAAAATCGTTAAGTAAGCTCATGTTCTTCATATACAAAATGATATTATAAGAAAAAAGAGCGTGTGTTTGCTGCTATCTCTAAAAAACTGGCATCAACAAATGAAGTAAGGATTAAGATTATTGAAAGTTGACATGGAAAAAGAACATGCTAGGTATTCACAATTCAGAAAGGTAGCTGAATCCATTTCTTAGCATATGCTTTTGTTATATCTGAAAAGATTTTTGATACCATTGCTTTTATTAAAAGTTGAAAATGTCTTGATGACATTTGATAGATTATTTGCAGGGGATATGTCATGTTGCTCGAATGTCCCTTTAAAGCAATGTTTTTGGAGTTGGACCATGATATTTAATCACAAGTTTTTCGTTCACAATATCAAAAATAGTTGTTTCTTTTTTGTGTTACTGTAATTGTTTTCCCCGTGTTTCAGTGTAACACCAGTCGTCCTCTAAACCCTATGAGCAGTAGGTGCGCTTGCTTCATGTATTGGTAGGCGGTAGCAATAGTTCAAATACTGACGTGGGAGGTTCTTGCAGCCGACCTCATAGCATGCGATTGCTCAATTTGTCGCTTGCGAAAGGCATAAGGTGTGGATAATTGACATATCTCATGAGTTTTCTAATGCTTATACCATAAACAGGTTTGGAGACAAGTTAAGATACATGCCTATATGGGGCATCGGAATCATTGACAGCAAGTGGTGGAGTATATATCTACGTTTGATACAGATCTTAAGACACTGTATCCTATTCTGACCCAATGTCGTGTTGTGAAGTCAAAGCTCAAGATTGCTGTGATCCAATATGCCAATAATATAAACTCAGAAGCTTATATTGAGGTTGTATGGTTCCACTATGTAATGGTTAAATTACAATTGGTTGATTATACGGTGGTGTTTCATTTCCTCTTCGTTAATGACGTGCGCTCTTTGATATGTCCAATTAGTGTTTTGTTAACATTCACCACATTTTGAGTAGGTAATGAGGTAAACAAAACCAGAAATGCAGGAGTACAATCAGAAAGCCTATTTCTTCACCACATTATAGTCATCGTTTCAAATGAATACTCAAGATGTTCATAAACTGAGCATGTTATCATGGTTCTAATGATCACTAATCCATGTTACAAAAAATCATCATGTGCGAGCCGAATGTTCAAATATAAAAGCACTCACGTGACACTTGCAGGCGAAAGATTTAATCTCCACACTTTTTAGTTACCAAAAGGTATGTTGTGTTGTACTGTATTATGTATTTATATAGAAGTGTCAAATTGAGTGGGTTGTGCAAGTAGTGTAACAAGTAAAAATGGGTTAAAAAGTTTGTGTTCACTTTTAGGTGTTGTTTATATATGAGCATATCTGGCTTTGTTTTTTGTCTTACAAATTTATGGCATATTTTAGTTCATAATATCATGCTAATAAGCTCGCAATCTGAAATTAATGACTTATTCGCTTTTCCAAAGTCAAATAAGCCGACAACATGAGATAACTCAAGCACATGTTTTATGGATAATTAGAGGTTTTTTGATAATCAAGCATATCTACTTTGTTTGGTTACTTTTTAATGAATCGTTAAGCTTCAAATTCTAATTTAGTTAGAGGCTTAGGAGTTTGATAGAAAAGAACTGCCTTAAATCGTAAAATGTGCTTCTGAGCGATTTTTGTATAGGATAGGAACTTTAACCATTCTGTAGCTAATGTAGTATAATCGATTATACAAGACGTATGTTCTTCATGTTAATATGAAAATTTTAATGTGAATGCAGGTTTTCAGATTATCGATCGTTTTTACCAACGCTTTTGATGTATAGTACTCATAACTGAACTGGAAAGTCAAAGGTAATATGTAACTTGACCGCATCTTTTTCTTCTAACTGGAACCTCATTGTACGAACTTTCTAAGAAAACACTGTTTACGTCTGCTGGTGGTTTATGTGCTTTTATTTCCCTAACACTAATAGTGTATAATATGATTACAGGTCTGCTATCTATGAGGAAAAGAAAGACAAGGATGGTTTCCTCTACGTTCCACCCAGCCAGACTGCTTATGATGCTTATCATAGAGATGCTTGTGATGAGGATTATTTGAGTAATTTTATGATATGAGTCCTTTTAGAAATAATGTTTATCTTAAGAAGGCTGCATGTCATGAGGATGTTTGGGTTGATGTAGATCTACAGTGGTGAGAACACGTTTGGGTTGCTATGAAGTCCTGCTGTTTCGACAATCGATCAATGTAAATAGGCTTCATGTCGAACATGAACGTGTACATCCGGTTCTTGGTTTGTTTAGTTTTTGCATATTGACTATTTCTGTTAAGAGGGTTATAGTATAGTGGTATCTGTGTGGCATTGACTTGAGATGATTAAATGTCCGTGCTACACGTCTATCGACTTGAGACGATTGAACATTGCGCGTGTGGCCACGCGTCTAGGTTGGGTCCCTGATCATGTCCAAGTTCATCATTTGAATGCGTATCTCGCTATCTTATAACTTATGAGAAAATATCATGGAACTTGATTATTACTTACTGATGTTTCATTTCAGGTATCCTCCTCAATTAAACAACTTTCAGAAATGCCTCTTCCCATATAAAGAAAAACCTTTACCTTTCTGCATCCCCACTTATCTTCATGTATACATATACTTTATACGATTGTAAAATCTTCACAGTAGGAGTCTGTCATTTTTTACGAAGGTAATACAACAGCAATACCTCCTCCGACCTTAATAGAAAAGGATTTTTTACTGAAAATGTAAAGAAAACAGGTGAACTTTTTTTGTACTTTATGCCATGTATACACGAGTTCAATAATCTTTATCAAGGAGTGATAAAAGTATCAAAGACCTTTCTACAAAAGATGAACCTTATGTTTGTAAAGAGTGCAGAAAACGAAGCGACATATCTAAAGAAGACAAAAGAAGAAAAGAGTAATAGTTAAGTCAAATGTATACATATAAGTAACCAACAAACCATCTAATAACATTATATTGATGATGGACAAGACTTGATAAGAGGTGTATGAGCAAGAAAAGAATATACAAGAACATGAGAGAGTATGTTACGTAAATGTCTAACTACTTGGATTGCGCAAATGTTGTACATAAAACTAAAGTTACCAGCTACACATCTAATCACATTTAATTTAGGGATGATAAGGTTTGTCGGGTCAGGTTAAATTAGGTTTAAAATTTTGTCCGGTTGTTTTAGCCTGAACTCGAAAACCCGACAATGTTATCGGGTCGATATCAGGTTACATAATTAATGTTATCGGGTCAATCTGATGAGACCCGGAATCAAGTGTATCATGTTATCGTAAAGTAACTGGTATCTATAAGTTTCATGAGAAGTTCTTTTACATGGAATTTATTTTTCATAAATACGTGAAATTGAAGTTGCAAAGATACACATGAAAATTAAAAGAAAGATCGAAAAATCATTACAACCCATATAAGACACGTGAGTACAAGTTAACTTTACATGTCTTCAAAATAAGGATTATTTTTTATTTTTTGTTGAAAAGAGTTTGGTAAGCTTAGTAAAGTTATCATTGTTATGTACATAGTATTTGTTACTACTATTGAGTACTACATGAAAGGCAAATACAGTTTTGAATCAATTGAGAATAAAGATAACCAAAAATGAAAAGGAACTTAAAATCATATGGTATAGAAAGATGCAATGAATTATGTTACTACGTATCATATAAGCAAGGACATATAAACAGTTTACAACTTTTTTATTTTATTTTATAAAATGTATGAATGATACCCGTTTTTCTTCTCCTAATATATAAATTATAATTATTGAAATAAATTATTTAAAAAAAAGTGTAATAATGTTTAAACTCATGTATTTAGGTATTAGTGAGATGTAAAACTTTTTATAAAATGTAAATTTTTATACATTTTAATTTTTATGAATGCCATATTCTGAACAAATCATGCAACTATAAAAAACAGTCTTTCAAGCTTGAATTTTATAAAATGTCTAACTTTTACGATCAAAGTCTTATACCTTAGAAAAAGGAGAATGCATATGTGTAACTAAACACATTCACATATTTACTTCAGCTCAAACAACACAATATAACATTTCATAGTTCTCATAAAAATGAAGAGCACTCATACTTGTTGGTGATTTTATATTACCAATATAATTTAAGTGTAATAGATTGATTTAGTTGACTAATGTGTAATCGTGATAAACGTTCATCAAGTCGGGATTGTGCGGAGTGCACACTTGTATGACATTATTACGGTTATCATACGGGGGCGAAGCCCCCGTATGACGGAGGTCTGAGGGCAGCGCCCTTGGGCAGGGTCCAAGGGGCGGCAGCCCCTGGTAGGGTCCAAAGTGTTATGTTAAAAACGTACTTGAAAATAAAATTCCTGGAATATTTGACTCGGTTTTCTTACCAGGTTTGCCTGTCAAAATAACCGGTTTTATGGTTGGTAACTGTTTAGAAGTTAAAACCGATTATCCAGTTATTCGTCATTATCTTCTTCATTTTTTGGTTATATTCATAACATCAAAAACATAGATACAGTTCGAATTTGAGTTTTATCCGATTGTGTATTTTGATAGAACAATCGAAATACTTTAATCTGAAAGTGTATGAGACGACTGTTATATTATTGATCCGCTAAATTTCTAACAACACTCGCACAACCCTGACTTTATTTATAATCCCATGTGCAAATATCAAACAAAAATATAGTTGCAATGTTGGAGAAACAAAAGACACACACCTAAGGAAATTTATTGCAATATACTACTTAAAGGCTTTGTCAATTGTGTTTTGGACACTAATACAAATTATATATGGTGAGAAGATGAATGCATACGAGTTATTAAGGAAACTTTAAAGGTGCATCGGAACAATGGAATATAATCTTTAACATATCCAAGAGCGCGCCTCCACCCTTCTTTTATCGGTTGAATCATGTAACTTCATTTCTTTTTTGTTTCATTTAGTTAGTGTGCATCTCTTTTGTTTCTTAATCCCCTAATTTGATATTCATGTGTGTTCGGTTCAGAGTTTATAGTTCCCATAAAAATGTAATATTTTTATGCATGATGTGCAATTCATTAGTGGAATGATTTTATGGTTTGATGTTCTTAGCTCTTATCAATATGAAACACCAAATACGCATTTTATACAAGATGAATTAAAGATGTTATTTGGTATGTATGTTGTTATAATTATAACTTATATTCCTTAACTTCTAATTTATTTAATTTAAAACTTATTTTCACGTTTGAGATAAAAGCATGCACTTTGTAATGACGACTGAGTTACTCAGCGTACAAGTCTTTTAATGTTTTTGTATAATTTTCAATAAACTTAATATGAATTCTATAAGGTTACTTCAAAATCACCAAACGTACTTAGTAATATGTTAAATACAAAATATTTGACAAACATTGTCACTATAGTTAAAAAATCATTTAAGAATATATTTTTAACAACAATATTTAGGGAAAAAAGAACAATAATATTCTGCTAAACAAAAAAGTCTAAACGATAATTACAATTCATAACCGCTATTATGCATACTTAGCCACTATACGGTTAGGTTAAAGATAATAAAATATACTTAGTGATATAATAAACACAAATATTACTACTATTAATAAATGAACAAAATAACCAAATAAATTCTCTAAACTAATATATACTATGAAATACACAACTTAAAATAAACAAATAACAGGCATAAACAATCATCAAAATTCATATCCAAATTTGTCAAACCTTAAATGATACTTTTTCAATGTTTAAATGAACTACAAAAATTCAAAAGCTAAAATATTTAAAAAAACACGTAAAAAGAATCAGAAGTCATACCCGCCCATCGGGCGGATTTTGCCACTAGTATATATATATATATATATAAGGGCGCACTATATGCAGAACCTCATTTTTGGTACAGAACCTACTGAACCCGTCTTTTACTACTATTAATGCATGATGTACATCATATTAATGCATGATGGTAGTTTTAAAAATATCTAATACCTATTTTGGAAAAAGAAATAAAGTAAGGGAAATTTAGGTATTTTAGTTCTCCAAATGTCTTTGACTTTTTTTTCAATTTTTAAATAAAAATACGAATTCAAAAACATTAACTTTCAAATTTATTAAATTTTCTTTGTAGTTTCATTTTTTATCACCGGTTGCAAATCTTTTAAGGTGGATAGATACGTATCTTGCATGCAATTCGTTAGCCCAAATTTATTTTTTGCTTAAAATGTTATTTGCTTATATGTTTCTAACGGGTATTATTTATAAAAATAAAAAACATAAACATATACATGTGATTTCTGAATTTATTCATAAAAAACATAAAGATACTACACAAATATTGATTTAAATTATAATACAATTCAAATACAAATATATATAACATCAAATATAGATGTACAAGAGATTCTAAAACATGTGTGCACTCTTCGAATAACAAACATGCACGCTTCAAGAACATATATGGACGTCTTTGAGAACATGTATGCACGACTTTGAGAACATGTATGCACGGCTTCGAAGACATGTATGCACGGCTTTAAAAACATGTATGCACAGGGCTTCAAAAACATGTATTTACGGCTTCGAGAACATGTATGTACGCTAAAACACAAGCGTATCCATTTGATGTATACACAGCTTCGAGAACATATATGCTAAAAGCAAATGTTCTTCTATTAATCATCTTGATCGTTTACCACCAATTTTGTGATTGGGCCATACCCTGAAAGAAATATATATAAAGAAACTAGTGATATAATAAAACAAATATATAAAAGTAGTCACTTAAAAACAAACTAGCAAGTACCCTTAAATCCATATATAGATAACAACTAACATTTGCCCAATTGTTTTGTAGTACTTATCCTGTGCTACTAAAATCAATTTATCTGCTATAATAAACTAAAATTAATACTCGGTCCTTGTGTTGTGAATCTTTGAAAGATAAAACAATACTAGTATTTATTAGTATTTACTAGTATTTATTAGTATTCATTAGGTGTTCAATCATTTACTAGTAGTATTTACTAGTATTTGTTTTTTTGAAAGGATTTACTAGTATTTGTTGAATCATAAAACAATACTAGTATTTACTAGGTGTTCGATAACCACTAATGAACTTGTAACAAAAAAACAAACACCAATAATATATATGAAATTGAGCTTATATTGATTGTCGGTAGCCACTAATAAACTTGTCATGTGTTAATAATGAAAATACATACCAAATAAGTAATTAAAACATTACCTATTACTTGTGCCCACGTAAATGGTTTTGTTTACCACTTCTTCAAAAAAATCAAAAGATCCAACCATGGTGACCAGACCTTCATTACCAACACATCCAAAACCCATTCCAAAAGAGTGAAAACCATTTACTTATTTCCTACACTCGTACAGACATGGAGTCACGGAACGCGTCGCAGAACGGGTCGCTGAATTTCTTGATGGAGTTGTGATACGACTATAGTGGTTGATACATAAAAGTGGCTAGGTTTTCGGCTGAGGGAGAAAGAGAGGGAATGATTGACCCATAGTGGTAGAATTCTAATGGATTAAGAAAAAAAAAATCTGTGTTTTCGATAGTGGTTTTAAATCTGGAGCAAAAGATGCGTGATTGATGCTATTTTTATGGAGAATCAAAATACCAGATTTACCCTTTATTTATTTATTTTTCAAAAATATTAATTAGTATCTTTAAAATTGCCATTATGTATAACTGTAATGTACATCATGCATTAATAATAGTAAAAAGCTGGTTCTGTACCTAAAAAGTGGTTCTGCATATAGCACTACACTATATATATATATATATATATATATATATATATATATATATATATATATATATATATATATATATATATGTATGTATATATATATATATATATATATATATATATATATATATATATATATATATATATATATATATATATATATATATATATATATATATATATATATATATAAATATATATATATATATATATATATATATATATATATATTTATATATATATATATATTTATATATATATATATATATATATATATATATATATATATATATATATATATATATATATATATATATATATATATATATACTAGCCTTTAGACCCGTCTGGTGGACGGGCTAGTTTTAAGTATATATATTTTTAATGAAAACTAATGTTATGTGTGTTTGTATTAGAAGTTTAGTGTATGTAATGTTAGTTATGACATTAATATTTTAATAATGTAGCATAAAATGAACAAAAATAACGTAGCTTAAGATATTTTATTTATTTAAGAATATTATAAGTTAATTGAATTTGCATACGTTAACGTTATGAATAAGTTTGTTACATTAAAATATTTTAGAATTTTAATAATATTGTATAAATATTTTATGTATTTTTGACTTTTATGAGGTAATAAATCTTGTATATGTTAATGTTACGAATAACTTTTTTACATTAATTTTTTTTGAAATCAATATTATTGTTAAGTTTTTTGTTAGCAAACACATTATAATTAAATATTTTTTAGAAATTATTTTGTTTTGTAAGTTTTGTGATAAAATGTATTCTAGCAAAAGTAAGCTCAAAAAGCTCATTCCTGTTTTTTTGTCACGTGTATAATCTAGCAACTGTATATAACCCGGTCCAAAACTTGACAGTCCGAATATCTAAAAATATTTTCATTTTAGTAAGTCGAACTATTGTGAATCATTTGTAATTCTGATAGTTGATGTTTTTGTATACCCTTTAGGAAAAGAGCAACAAATAGGGTAAGCACGACGATTTAGGAAAACCGTGTGTAAATGACCCTAAAATGAGTTCGTTCCCAAGGAGGCTAGTGTGTTCTGTGTGTAATGATTTGGATTAGATTTGTGATTATATTGTTGAGAAAGAAAAATAGGAATGAGATTAGAAGAGAATGACGGATTGAACTAAGTCGAAAAAGGTATACACGTAAAACCGTAAAAAGTACTAAAATTAAAATTTTACCCTAAAAATTACCAAAAATCCACAATAATATTCTAAGAGTTTACAAAAAATCCAAACTTGCTAAAACCTTTTAATTAATTAGATAATGACTTTTTAATGCTAATTAAAGCCCTAAAAATCACAATTAATTATTAAAGAGTCCCAAACAAGAATTTAAAGTTTGTAAACCTCAAAAATACCCTAATTAAGCTAAAAAGTATTTCTCAAAATTTTAAAACCACTAAAAACTATTTTTAAACAATTAAAAACTACTAAAATCAATTAAAACTTAAATTAATTCTAGAAAATAATTAAAAGACTCTAAAAATATTGGGAAAGTTGCAAAAAATCCTAATTAAGTGTTTAGAACCTAGGAAAAATATAAAAACTTAGAAAATCAGAATTTTAATTTTTAATAATAAAATAATATTAAAATAATATTAAAATAATATTAAAAATCCAAAAATCATAAAAAATTCTAAAAATTTGCAAACTAGCTTAATTTAACCTAAATAACTCAGAAATGAAAGTGAAATTACCTAAATACCCTTAATGGGCCTAGAAAATGGGCTAAACCCAAAACAGTAGCTTATTGGGCCAAATTTGGGCCCAATAACAAAAAGTGTTCAAAATAAGCCCAAAAAGCACAGGTTGACTCAAAATTTGATTTTAAACAACTTTTTCCAAAGGCCCAAAAGCTTAAAGTGTGAAATAAGCTAGCTTATACCAAACAGCTTATTCTTAATAGGCTTTTTGGCCCATTAAGCTATAAGCCAATGCCATAAGCTAAAATTTGACACACAAGCTTCTTTTGACCTAAATAAGACTTCTGCAAAAAGAAATTTGAAATAAGGCCAAGGAATAAGCCTGAAAATGCAATAAGCAATCTATAGAAAACGACAAAATAGTCGTTTTTGAGTTCTAGGCCACCCCAAGTGCTGATTCAAGTTCCAAAAGCTTTGAAATGACTTAATTAAGCAAAATCAACAAAGAGTTTTAAAATAAGCTGACTCAATAAGCTGGAAAAAGCAAATAAGCACTTATGTAAAAGTCAAATAAGTTGGTTTTCTAGTAAAAAGTCAAAGTCAAAGTCCAATAAGCTCCAGTCTACTCAAATGGGTCAAATAATGAAGACCTATCACAAAAAACAAGTTGTTGCAAGTCTGGATAAGCTAGAATAGCTTATTGATAAGCTGAGTTCAAAATTACACTAGCAGGGGCTAGTTTTGGGTGTTGAGCAGTGGAAACTTTTTCCACTGCTTGACTTGTTTGACTTTTTGTCTTTAGTGACTTTTTTGGAGATTCAGATTACACAAAGGCACCCAAATGATCTTTGGATCAAAAGGAGTCAAGAACAATCAAAATAACACAATCACAAACACCCAATTGATACAGTTTAATCAATCAATCACCAGACATGATACAGACATGAACACTTAAGCAGTTGAGCACAAATAAGCAGTTTTAGCAATAATCAGCCATCCAAATTCAACCAAATGCATAAACAAGCTATTATAAACTCCAATAAGCAAGTCTAAGCAGGTTTCATGCAATGGTTCAAAGAATTAAGCAAGATTCAAGCCAATGAATGTTACTGATGACCACTAACACATGCAGTTTTCTACTTTGCTGATGTATTTGACACTTAAGCCAGATTCAACACCTCAAATCTTTCAAACAGGTTACAATAACTTTGTTTAAACCACTTTTAGCCCTAAGCATGCATACACACTAAGTGTTCCCAAAATCCTAGGTCAAAACAGGCAGTAACAAAGATTATATAGCAGATTGTTTGATTCAAGGCTTCAAACCCAAAAACTTGTAGTAAAACACTCTCAACCAAGCATATATCAGATACCAAGCATAAACAACACAATCCAACAACACAATATCAAGTTTCAATCACAAACAGGTTGACCCAAACACCCCTTTATCTTTTCAAATCCAAAATTTTCAAAGTAAAAATGAGATTTAAGACTACCCAAGCATCAATTAACACAATAACAAGTAAGATTAACAGATTCAAGCAGATTTAAGCCACAAAATTCACAAAATCTAAAGCAACACTCAAATATCACAAAAATCCAAAGTATTATCAGATTTTGGGATTAAGGGTGTGTACCTCATGGATGTACATCCACACCCACGGATTTTGAGCTTATGAGCTAGCAAGAACAAGCACAAGCTTACACAATAAAGCCTGCTAAGAATCAACAAAGTTAGAAGCACAAGTATAAAAAATCAAAAACTTGAAAGATCTTGATTGATGCAACCTTGTTACCCCACACTTGATTATCCCCAAGTTATAAGCCTCACCACACCTTAATCAACTCAATTAGGATGCTATGATCAGCCCTATAACCTTAGCAAAATATCAAGAAAATCAGAAAATGTGCAAAATTTTGCACACTCCGCTTTTGAAAACAGGTTTTAAACTTCAAATTCAGTAAGCAATAAACATAAACAAGCAGAAATAAGATGGCACTTGGTCTTTCTTCAAAACACTTAACTCAAATTCATTAAACTGAAAAGGGATTTACAAGTGCTTGAACAAAGGAAAAACCAAAAGCAAACGTCTCAGTGAGACCCTATGGCTTTATATATAGCCTTACAAGTGACTAAGGAAGCTGAAAAATAACATAAACCCTAGTTCTTAAGTCCCAGAAATGCCCTTGAGAGCTTTGGTATTTTGTTGAATCATGTGATTGAATTTGGAGCCTTGCGGTAGCTGGCATGTAGAAAGTTGATCAAAGGGCTCCAAATGAGCTTAACTTCAAAGCTAAGTTGTGGGACGTTGGATGACTGCCACTATTTTGGCATCTTCTTCAAAGGTTGAAAAGCAGGAGAAAACATGTGACCTTGTGCTGATGTGGCAAGCCTTTTGAAAGTGGGGTTAAGGTTATTAGTCCCTTAATCTTAAATCTGGAAGAGATTAAGGGCTAATTTCAAGTGTTAAGAAAATACCCAATTTTCATAAGAACACCAAGAACACCTCATTTGATCTGTTTTTATGTTCAAACAAGTTGTTAGGCGCCATAATCTTTATTTAAATAAAGATTAGTTAATACGGGTGTGAGTGGGATGTGATGTGGCACCAGGGAGAGAGTTGATTGGTGGAGAGAGTGAGTGGGGCACGTGTCACCCTACCACTGGTCTAGGTTACTATGTTGTCTGCCAGCTTTACACCCCCATCTTTCAGAAACTTGTCATTTGCATTCCAAATTCTATCAACGCCTAATCTAGCTTTGTCAACTTTTGCCTTTTTACATTTTTGGCCCAAAAACTTTTACAAAGTAAATTCAGGGGTACTTCTTGCCAATTTGTGATTTTTGAGGGACTGTTTTGGCAATTTCTTGATGGATAATGGTCTTGACTTGTATGTTGAGCATTTTGGAGGACTGAATTTTCCAAGTCTTGTTTGATGAAGGACCATTCTTGCCAAATGTTGAAAGTCAAGGGTCCTTTTTGTAATTTTGGGATTTTCAAAGGACCAAACTTGTAATTTCTTGTACTTTGAAGGACATCATGATGTATTTGACTTTGTGGAGGATATTGGTTGACAATTAGCTTTGTTGAGGGGCTAAACTTGCCAATTGTTCAAAGTGGAGGGCCCTTTTTGCAATTTTGACAAACTTTAGGGACCAAACATGTAATTATGAAGATACAAGGGTATAAAGTGTCAATTCTTCCATATTGGAGGACCCTTCTTCATAATTCTTCAAATCTTCAAGGTTTGATCTTGGGAAAGTCTTCATTAGGGCTTGGTTCGTTGTGCGGCTTCGTTTCCCGTGTTCATTTTTGTATGATTCTTGTGATCTTTTGTCATTTTCTCAATATCCGTACCTAAAATACACAAGCAACAAACACAAGCATATATATGGGTATTTTGATGATATTTAATGCATTCTAAGCCCTATTTGGAAGATGAGACTATGTATAAAAGCAGTCTCATCACTCCCCCATACTAAACCATTGTCGTGCCCTCACGCAATGCTAGAATAAAGTATCGTAGCACCTCCAAAATTCATTTTTATTCACTTTATTGAATGATAAACTAGCTATACTACTATTGCTACTTCTACTTGCGTTTTAGACATAATGTATGATTTTCATCGCAAAATGGGACGTTTAGGTTCATAGAATAAGAACACGTGAATGCTTCGTTAGAAATAATTTCATCGTCCTCGATTTTCACCCCAATTCCATGCCAAGCGTGCAACGAGATCATTGTCATTATAAGTTAGTAATGCTAACACTACTCATATGCCCTAATCACGTACTTATCCTCCCATTATTCCTAAGTTGTATCTCTTATATTTTATATTGTCTTGAATGTTTCACGAGGATACATTGTTTGACTTATGCGATAATAGAGTTTTAGGTCTAAAAATAGAGTCCTAACGGTGTAACTAAGACCATCAAATCAATAACCCCTCCTAATAGACAACGATGTCAAAAAATTAAGTCAACAAGAAGGATCGATAAACACGGTTTTATAACGGTTTTGAACATGAGACTTATTACCAAGACTTTTATACGCCCCCTAACGGAAGGGCCTTATTATCTTAGGTTTACCTCCATCTTTTATTCAACTTCAACATGAAGCTTTTATTATGACTTCGGTCTTGCCTTGCCTTTTATTATCCGCCTCATCGGTGGTTTTATTAGCCAAAGACGTATATCCTCACGCTAAGGCGAATTTTGGATCTTTAAAGCTTTGAAGATTAAGGCTTGATTCACTTTCAATTTTGCATAGATTTTTCGGCCTTGTGGGGCTTCAAATTGTTTGCTTGATTTAGGTGAGCACTTGAAATCTTATTATTGGGTGAAGCTTTTGATTATTCGGGTGCCAATACTTCAAAACCGTGACGCTGGCGATACCTTAATGTCTTCCCAATTTAATTACACGGAAGCTACTAGAAAAGACTAGAAACCCAACAATCCTAACTAAACCGCTAAGTCAATATTTATTAAGCAAAAAATATTTACATGCGAAGGGAGAATAAGCAAACAACGAGAACACATGAGTTTTTGAAAGAATACGAGTACTCTACGTTTAGCATAGTAACTTATAATTAACCCTATCATTTCTCGTCCTCATTTAAGAGACTTAGCCTAATGTGTAGTTAAGGAATCAAAGCTAAGTGCTCAACACGCACGGTCGAGTCAAAAATTACTCTTATTCTCGCCATCGGAAAACCTACATTCGTGTCTTCAAACACTTATAAAACAAGAGAAAAATTTTAAAATTTGGCCATTTTTAGCCTTATTTTGCAACAAAACGATAAACAAAAAGATAAACTTTGGAAAGCGTGAAGGTTTGGCAAGGCAAGTATCTATTCACCCCCCCCCATACTAAAGTTAAACATTGTCCTCAATGTTTCGTGTCTAGGGGTGCAAACACCCCCATACTAGAGACGTAGTCGAATGCATAATCTAGCATGGAAAGGGTGTAACCAATAAGTAATAGCCGTTTATGAAGTGTGTTATAAACCTAAGGTTAGAACATCAAAAGGATATATCATGGATATTGAGAAAGTCCTCAAAGCAAACGATCGAGTGCTCCCATAAAACAAACACGAGGGGCTCCAATCGTGAAGATCATGATCATCTAAAGTCCACAATTCACAAACAACCACGGAACAAAGGTTGGAAGGGCACAAATCCCCACACGTTAACTACATTAGAAAGCGATAATATGTACATAGGATAAGCATGGGACTCCCCCACGAGGCTCCTCGTTTTTTATTACCGAGTCATGAGCTCGACTCGATCCCCTCAATACTAATTATCATTGGGGAAAGTGACTTGGTCGAGGTAGTTCAAGGATGAAACTTCCCCGCCAAAGTAGTGCTTCAACCTATGTCCATTCACCTTGAAGTTAGGACCATCATCTTGAGCTAGCTCGATGGTCCCATACGGAAACACTTGAGTCACGGTGAATGGACCGGACCAACGGGATTTCAACTTACCGGAAAAGATTTTCAATCGAGAATTAAAAAGCAAAACTTGATCCCCAATGTTAAAAAACGGGTTTTTAATTTTAGAATCATGCAACTTTTTAGTTTTTTCTTTGTAAATCAATAAATTTTCATAAGCATTGTCCCTCAATTCATTTAATTCATTTAATTGCATTTTCTGGTGTTTTCCCGCGGTCTCCATATCATCATTGCAATGCTTTAGGGCCCAATAAGCCTTGTGTTCTAACTCGATAGGCAAATGACAATTCTTTCCATACACAAGCTTATAGGGAGTGCACCCAATGGGTGTCTTATGAGCGGTCCTAAAGGCCCATAAAGCATCGTCCAACTTATCCGACCATAATTGTCGGTTTTCCCCAACGGATCTCTCCAAGATCCTCTTCAAAGCTCGGTTTGAAACCTCGACTTGCCCACTCGTTTGTGGGTGATAAGCCGTAGAAAGCCGATGTGTAACCCCATATTTCCTTAGGACCCTTTCAAATTGGTCGTTAACAAAATGGGTTCCACGATTGCTTATGATCGCACGAGGGGTTCCAAACCGAGAAAACAAGCTTTTCAAGAACTTGACTACCACACGAGCATCATTGGTGGGCAAAGCCTTAGCTTCCACCCACTTAGATAGGTAGTCAACCGCAACAAGGATGTACTTATTACCACGAGATGATGGGAACGGCCCCATAAAGTCTATACCCCAAACGTCAAAGATCTCACACACTTGGATGATATTTTGTGGCATTTCATCTTTTTGTGAGGTTTTTCCTTGTCGTTGGCATGCATCACACGACTTCACAAGATCTTGTGCATCTCGGTAAATAGTAGGCCAAAAGAAGCCAGCATCAAACACCTTCTTAGCCGTGAGATTAGCACCGTGGTGACCACCCGTGGGTCCCTCGTGACAAGCTCTAAGGATGTTAGAAGCTTCGGTGCCAAATACACAACGTCAGATGATTTGATCCGCACAAGTTCGAAACAAGTAAGGGTCGTTCCAAAAGTAGAACTTGACGTCACGAAAGAATTTTCGTTTTTCTTGAGTCGTCATACCCTTAATGATGAAGTTACCCGCATGGTAATTTGCAAAATCCGCAAACCATGGGGTGGAAGAATCAAGATTAGAATTCACTACACCAAGTGTCTCGAGCGGAAATGTTTCGGTGATTTCCTTGGGCTCGTAAACACTTTGGTGAGGATCTTCCAAACGAGAAAGATGATCGGCCGCTAGATTCTCGGCTCCTTTTTTCTCAACGATTTTGTGATCAAATTCTTGAAGGAGGAGAATCCAACGAAGTAATCTAGGCTTAGCATCTTGCTTTGCCATGAGATACTTGATAGCCGAATGATCCGTATACACTATGCATTTGGCTAAGACGAGATAAGGTCGGAACTTCTCAAATGCATACACCACGGCAAGGAACTCCTTTTCCGTTGTAGTGTATTTTAGTTGAGCCTCGGTCATCGTCTTGCTAGCATAGTGAATAGGCAAGAAGTGCTTATCATGACGTTGCCCCAAAACGGACCCAATAGCGTAATCACTAGCATCACACATAAGCTCAAAGGGGAGGTTCCAACTGGGAGCAACAAGAATGGGAGCTTCGGTAAGTTTCCTCTTAAGGATTTCAAAGGCTCGTACACAATCTTCGTCAAAGACAAAACGTGCCTCTTTTTCAAGAAGATGTGTAATGGGTCGAGAGATCTTTGAAAAATCCTTGATGAATCGACGATAAAAGCCCGCGTGGCCTAGGAAACTCCTAACTCCATTAACGGTTTTGGGATGAGGTAATTTGGCGATGACGTCTACCTTAGCTTGATCTACCTCAATCCCCGCTTTCGAGACCTTGTGCCCTAAGACGATTCCACTCTTAACCATAAAATGACACTTTTCCCAATTGAGCACAAGGTTGGTTTCCTCATAATGTTTCAACATTCTTTCAAGGTTCGACAACACGAAGTGAACGAATTACCAAACACGGAAAAGTCATCCATTAAGACTTCCATCGTCTTCTCGATCATATCATGAAAAATAGCCATCATGCACCTTTGAAAGGTTCCCGGTGCATTGCAAAGTCCGAATGGCATTCTACGATAGGCAAGCGTTCCATATGGACACGTAAACGTAGTTTTTTCTTGATCACGAGGATCGATGGGAATTTGGAAGTAACCGGAAAAACCATCTAAAAAGCAATAGAAATCGTTTCCCGCAAGACGCTCCAACATTTGGTCCATGAAGGGCAAGGGAAAATGGTCTTTTCGAGTGGCTTCATTCAACTTACGATAGTCAATGCACACTCTCCATCCGGTCACGAGTCTAGTGGGAATCAACTCGTTGGCATCGTTTGGCACAACGGTCATCCCTCCCTTTTTAGGGACACAATGAATAGGACTCACCCAAGGGCTATCAGAAATAGGGTAAATCATTCCCGCGTCAAGGAGTTTAAGGACTACCTTTTTGATGACGTCGTGAATTTTGGGGTTCACCCTTCTTTGACTTTGGATTGCGGGCTTGTAATCCTCCTCCATTAAGATTTTGTGGGTACAAAACTTGGGATCGATTCCCTTAATGTCGGATAACTTCCACGTAATTGCCCCTTTGTGATCCTTTAGAATATCGACAAGTGCGGTTTTTTCATCATTCGAAAGTTCCTTCGCAATAATAACCGGCAACTTGTCGTCCTCCTCCAAATTGACATATTCGAGGTGAGGAGGTAAATCTTTCAACTCGAGGATAGGTGGTTCCTCAAGTGAAGATTTGGGCTCGATACTCATAACCTCCTCGGGTGGAGGCAATGGGAAATCGTTGAGAAAATCCTTGATAATAGAGAACTCCTCATCGTTGTCGAGGTCTTCGTCACAAGTACGTGGAACATCGAATTCTTCCAACGTAAAACCACCACCTTCAAATGGAGTGAAGGTTGGTGTCGAATTATCAAGAATTAGATCTAACATAGTGGGATTGCCACTAGTTTCTTCATCACCAAAACCTAGAACTTCTTGTGAAAATTCCTCGCAAACCACGTCAATCATATCAACGAGGTTTATGGTTGCAACGGAATAAACATGAGAAATTTGAGAGTTTTGAGTTGCGTTTATAACAAGTTCCTCGTCGTTGAAACGTAAGGTGATCTTTCTAGCATGAACATCGATCAAAGCCATAGACGTATCTAAAAACGAACGACCTAAAATGAGAGGAACTTGAGGATCCGTGGGGATATCAACAACGATAAAGTCTACGGGATAGTAGAACTTCCCCACTTTCACAAAAACGTCTTCCGCCAAACCACATGCGGGAATCGTGGAATGGTCGGCCAACTCGATAGACATTAGTGAAGGAGTAAGATTAGGAAGATTGAGCGACTTGAAGATTGCAAGTGGCATCAAGTTAATGCTAGCACCAAGATCGGCCAAGGCGAAGCATTCCTCCATATCTTGGATTGCACAAGGGATCAAAAATTTACCGGGATCACCGACTTTTTGAGGTATGCTATTAAGATAAACCGACGAACAACTAGACAATTGGTGCAATTTCTCCTTGTTGTTCAACATACTCTTAAAGTTAGCGGCAAATCGAGGCATCATGACCAAAGCATCGGCGAAACTCACATTAAAGTGCAAATCACGAAACATTTTCATAAAAATCTCAAATTGATCATTGTCGCGCTCTTGACGTTTCTCCTTCCTAAGTCTCGATGGATAGGGCAAAGGTGGTGTGGGTTGAGGCATAGTAGGCATAGCCTTTGGAATCTCGGGTTCCAATGATGGTAAAGGGTCAACCGTAGGTGTGGCATGAGCGGTACTTCATGGGATTGGGACATGCTCCTTTTGGACCACCACCTCGGGTTCTTCCTCAATTGCCTCCTCCGTAGGAGCAATTTGTTGAGGAGTCGGTTCCTTAAGTGTCTTACCACTACGTGTGGTAATCACTTTCATCTCACCCTTAGGGTTGGATATGGTGTTGCTAGGAAGACTACTCGAAGACGGTTTACACATTATTGCCTCAAACATAGACGAGATTTTATCTTCAAAATTGGATTGCCTCAATACGGCCTCGGTTTGCCTTTTCTCGGCCTTAATCATCTCTTGTTTAATCTCATGTTTCCCTTGTTCCATTTTTTGTTGGTTTTGTTGCAACCTAGTGACATTTCCTTCCATCTTGTTGGTGTGGATTTTAAGTTCATTAGCTAACTCATTTTTCAACTCTTTCTTCAAGTCTTTCTTAAACTCGGATCTTAGGCTAATGATTTCTCTTTGAATATTGTCAAACCTAGCATCATTCCCACTAGCATATTCAACAAACTCACTTGGAAGATCTTTCAATGTTTGCAAACCTTTGTTGTTGTTTGGAAAATCATTTTTATTCTTGTTTGAAACTTGATTATTAGCCCCTTGATTCCCATAGTTTCCCTTGTTGTAATTGTTTTTGAAACCAACTTGATTGTTGCGATAGTTGTTGTTAGCATTTTGATTTGAACCAAAACCCGGTGGAGTCAATTGATTAGAGCGGGAAACTTGACCGTTTTGGTTGTAATTTCCCGTGGCCGCGAAGGCACTCGAAGTGTTACCACCGTTGGTAATGCACTCGGAGAAATCATGACCTCTACCACAATACATGCAAGAAACCTCAACCGCTTTAGCCGTAGCGGGAGCACTTTGTTCACCAACTTTAAACTCAATCAAAAGTCCTTTAAGCTTATCAAAAATCTTATTTTCCAAGTTCGCCTCAATTTGGCAAGCATCGATGGTAGTAGACAAAGAAGGTGAAGCCGAAGACGAAGCCTTACGAACACTAGACGTGCTACGAGGACTATACACCTTAGATCTATTTTCAATTATCACCAAAGCTTCCTCAACCGTTTTACACAAAAAATTACCACCCGCGGTGGCATTCAAATAATCCCTTTCATGATCATTAAGTCCATTGTAAAACGTGTCAATTTGATGCAAGTCGGAAAAACCGTGATGAGGACATTCATGTAACATTTCCTTAAACCTATTCCAAGCCGTTGAAAAACTTTCATTAAATTCTTGTGAAAATTTTGAAATCTCGTTTTTCAAATGCGTAGTCTTAGAGGGCGGAAAAAATTGGTTCACAAACATAGACACGAGATCCTTCCACGTCAATATAGAATTGGGTGGCTCTTTCTCTAACCAAATTTTAGCGGGCCCCGCTAAGGAATACGGAAAAAGCATCATCTTAATCGAGTCATTCGAGACATCCTTAAACTTGCAAGTGGCGGTAAGACGATTGAATTGGCGGATATGGTTGTGTGGATTGTCCTTCTCATCACCACGGAATTTGTTGTTTTGGA
Organism: Glebionis coronaria; assembly: GCA_025667525.1. NCBI lineage: Eukaryota > Viridiplantae > Streptophyta > Magnoliopsida > Asterales > Asteraceae > Glebionis > Glebionis coronaria. Next base: position 372,342,315 of record CM046879.1, on the reverse strand, counting down.
TCATCGACAACAAACCCGTTTTCACCTCAAAATTCTCCGCAAGGATAGCGGGAATCACAATAGCCTCTCCATAACCCTCGGTGGGTGCTTGAAGTAACTCCATCATAGTTCGATTCGCCATGGTTGGTGCTTCTCTTACAATGGGTTCGTCAATAGGAGACTCCTCACTAGAAAGATTGGGAGTGGGAGTTTTGTTCTTTCGTTTACGTGCACGTCTTGCTTGATTACGAGTTAGCATAAACGTCACGTACAACGAGGGGACAAGCAAAGAAGATTCTTTTTGGTGTTTTGTATTTTTTCAATTTTTTTGTGGTTTTTGATTGTATTAACCTTTTTTGGATTTGGGTGAATGTATTAAGTAGACACAAATCTACAAATCTCCTCCTTAATCAAATCTCTCGATTAAAGAAGCCTTAAGGAATGAAAACGATCACGTGAAGTGAACGTTCTCGATGAATTTAGAACGTTGGTGGAACACCAAAACGTTCAAGAGGGTTTAATCAATTGAAACCAAGAAAATATATATGATACTTAGTAATACTTTGGGCGGCAAAACCCTCGATTAGCTCTCAAAATCAAATACTCACAAGCAAGCGGGGAAACGAGGCGGCGCGAAGCACTTAAGAGCCTTTTTCCTTAGGATATATTTTATACTATCCGCCTTATACCCACCTTATAGTTTGTATTTTTCAAGATTGAGCTTCACGAAAGTATTTATCTATTTTTGCCTTTTTCTTTGGTTTGAGATTCGAATACAATGATTGGGTAATGACCTCCCAAGTCAAGGTTGTGATTTCTCACGTATTTGGAGTACTTGTGAATTTATTGTTCTACGTATACAATATAGTAATAGTATTCACACAAAAACCGAAAATCGATAATACGTATTAGTAGAGTGCTACTAATACAAATACTATTTATGGTTAGTATATAAAAACAACAATGCCAAATCAAAACACAACACGCCTCCCTGGCAGCGGCGCCAAAATTATAGTTGATGTTTTTGTATACCCTTTAGGAAAAGAGCAACAAATAGGGTAAGCACGACGATTTAGGAAAACCGTGTGTAAATGACCCTAAAATGAGTTCGTTCTCAAGGAGGCTAGTGTGTTATGTGTGTAATGATTTGGATTAGATTTGTGATTATATTGTTGAGAAAGAAAAATAGAAATGAGATTAGAAGAGAATGACGGTTATGAAGACGGATTAAACTAAGTCGAAAAAGGTATACACGTAAAACCGTAAAAAGTACTAAAATAAAAATTTTACCCTAAAAATTCCTAAAAATTACCAAAAATCCACAATAATATTCTAAGAGTTTACAAAAAATCCAAACTTGCTAAAACCTTTTAATTAATTAGATAATGACTTTTTAATGCTAATTAAAGCCCTAAAAATCACAATTAATTATTAAAGAGTCCCAAACAAGATTTTAAAGTTTGTAAACCTCAAAAATACCCTAATTAAGCTAAAAAGAATTTATCAAAATTTTAAAACCACTAAAAACTATTTTTAAACAATTAAAAACTACTAAAATCAATTAAAACTTAAATTAATTCTAGAAAATAATTAAAAGACTCTAAAAATATTTGGAAAGTTGCAAAAAATCCTAATTAAGTGTTTAGAACCTAGGAAAAATATAAAAACTTAGAAAATCAGACTTTTAATTCTTAATAATAAAATAATATTAAAATAATATTAAAAATCCAAAAATCATAAAAAATTCTAAAAACTTGCAAACTAGCTTAATTTAACCTAAATAACTCAGAAATGAAAGTGAAATTACCAAAATACCCTTAATGGGCCTAGAAAATGGCCTAAACCCAAAACAGTAGCTTATTGGGCCAAATTTGGGCCCAATAACAAAAAGTGTTCAAAATAAGCCCAAAAAGCATAGGTTGACTCAAAATTTGATTTTAAACAACTTTTTCCAAAGGCCCAAAAGCTTAAAGTGTGAAATAAGCTAGCTTATACCAAGCAGCTTATTCTTAATGGGCTTTTTGGCCCATTAAGCTATAAGCCAATGCCATAAGCTAAAATTTGACACACAAGCTTCTTTTGACCTAAATAAGACTTCTGCAAAAAGAAATTTGAAATAAGCCCAAGGAATAAGCCTGAAAATGCAATAAGCAATCTACAGAAAACGACAAAATAGTCGTTTTTGAGTTCTTGGCCACCCCAAGTGCTAATTGAAGTTCCAAAAGCTTTGAAATGACTTAATTAAGCAAAATCAACAAAGAGTTTTCAAATAAGCTGACTCAATAAGCTGGAAAAAGCAAATAAGCACTTATGTAAAAGTCAAATAAGTTGGTTTTCTAGTAAAAAGTCAAAGTCAAAGTCCAATAAGCTCCAGTCTACTCAAATGGGTCAAATAATGAAGACCTATCACAAAAAATAAGTTGTTGCAAGTCTGGATAAGCTAGAATAGCTTATTGATAAGCTGAGTTCAAAATTACACTAGCAGGGGCTAGTTTTGGGTGTTGAGAAGTGGACACTTTTTCCACTGCTTGACTTGTTTGACTTTTTGTCTTTTGGTGACTTTTTTGGAGATTCAGATTACACAAAGGCACCCAAATGATCTTTGGATCAAAAGGAGTCAAGAACAATCAAAATAACACAATCACAAACACCCAATTGATACAGTTTAATCAATCAATCACCAGACATGATACAGACATGAACACTTGAGCAGTTGAGCACAAATAAGCAGTTTTAGCAATAATCAGCCAGCCAAATTCAACCAAATGCATACACAATCTATTATAAACTCCAATAAGCAAGTCTAAACAGGTTTCATGCAATGGTTCAAAGAATTAAGCAAGATTCAAGCCAATGAATGTTACTGATGAACACTAACACATGCAGTTTTCTACTTTGCTGATGTATTTGACACTTAAGCCAGATTCAACACCTCAAATCTTTCAAACAGGTTACAATAACTTTGTTTAAACCACTTTTAGCCCTAAGCATGCATACACACTAAGTGTTCCCAAAATCCTAGGTCAAAACATGCAGTAACAAAGATTATATAGCAGATTGTTTGATTCAAGGCTTCAAACCCAAAAACTTGCAGTAAAACACTCTCAACCAAGCATACATCAGATACCAAGCATAAACAACACAATCCAACAACACAATATCAAGTTGCAATCACAAACAGGTAGACCCAAACACCCCTTTATCTTTTCAAATCCAAATTTTTCAAAGTAAAAGTGAGATTTAAGACTACCCAAGCATCAATTAACACAATAACAAGTAAGATTAACAGATTCAAGCAGATTTAAGCCACAAAATTCACAAGATCTAAAGCAACACTCAAATATCACAAAAATCCAGAGTATTATCAGATTTTGGGATTAAGGGTGTGTACCTCATGGATGTACATCCACACCCACGGATTTTGAGCTTATGTGCTAGCAAGAACAAGCACAAGCTTCCACAATAAAGCCTGCTAAGAATCAACAAAGTTAGAAGCACAAGTATAAAAAATCAGAAACTTGAAAGATCTTGATTGATGCAACCTTGTTACCCCACACTTGATTATCCCCAAGTTATAAGCCTCACCACACCTTAATCAACTCAATTAGGATGCTATGATCAGCCCTATAACCCAAGAATTCCAAGATAGAAACAAGAACTTAGTAAAATATCAAGAAAATGAGAAAATGTGCAAACTTTTGCACACTCCTCTTTTGAAAACAGGTTTTAAACTTCAAATTCAGTAAGCAATAAACATAAACAAGCAGAAATAAGATGGCACTTGGTCTTTCTTCAAAACACTTAACTCAAATTCATTAAACTGAAAAAGGATTTACAAGTGCTTGAACAAAGGAAAAACCAAAAGCAAACGTCTCAATGAGACCCTATGGCTTTATATATAGCCTTACAAGTGACTAAGGAAGCTAAAAAATAACATAAACCCTAGTTGTGAAGTCCCAGAAATGCCCTTGAGAGCTTTGGCATTTTGTTGAATCATGTGACTGAATTTGGAGCCTTATGGTAGCTGGCATGTAGAAAGTTGATCAAAGGGCTCCAAATGAGCTTAACTTCAAAGCTAAGTTGTGGGACGTTGGATGACTGCCACTGTTTTGGCATCTTCTTCAAAGGTTGAAAAGCAGGGGAAAACATGTGACCTTGTGCTGATGTGGCAAGCCTTTTGAAAGTGGGGTTAAGGTTATTAGTCCCTTAATCTTAAATCTAGAAGAGATTAAGGGCTAATTTCAAGTGTTAAGAAAATACCCAATTTTCATAAGAACACCAAGAACACCTCATTTGATCTGTTTTTATGTTTAAACAAGTTGTTAGGCGCCATAATCTTTATTTAAATAAAGATTAGTTAATACGAGTGTGAGTGGGATGTGATGTGGCACCAGGGAGAGAGTTGATTGGTGGAGAGAGTGAGTGGGGCACGTGTCACCCCACCACTGGTCTAGGTTACTATGTTGTCTGCCAGCTTTACACCCCCATCTTTCAGAAACTTGTCATTTGCATTCCAAATTCTATCAACGCCTAATCTAGCTTTGTCAACTTTTGCCTTTTTACATTTTTGGCCCAAAAACTTTTACAAAGTAAATTTAGGGGTACTTCTTGCCAATTTGTGATTTTTGAGGGACTGTTTTGGCAATTTCTTGATGGATAATGGTCTTGACTTGTATGTTGAGCATTTTGGAGGACTTAATTTGCCAAGTCTTGTTTTATGAAGGACCATTCTTGCCAAATGTTGAAAGTCAAGGGTCCTTTTTGTAATTTTGGGATTTTCAAAGGACCAAACTTGTAATTTCTTGTACTTTGAAGGACTTCATGATGTATTTTACTTTGTGGAGGATATTGGTTGACAATTAGCTTTGTTGAGGGGCTAAACTTGCCAATTCTTCAAAGTAGAGGGCCCTTTTTGCAATTTTGACAAACTTTAGGGACCAAACTTGTAATTATGAAGATACAAGGGTATAAAGTGTCAATTCTTCCATATTGGAGGACCCTTCTTCATAATTCTTCAAATCTTCAAGGTTTGATCTTGGGAAAGTCTTCATTAGGGCTTGGTTCGTTGTGCGGCTTCGTTTCCCGTGTTCGTTTTTGTATGATTCTTGTGATCTTTTGTAATTTTCTCAATATCCGTACCTAAAATACACAAGCATATATATGGGTATTTTGATGATATTTAACGCATTTTAAGCCCTATTTGGAAGATGAGACTATGTATAAAAGCAGTCTCATCAAATTCCTATTTTCTTTTTGAAGCATTTTATGGAAACCTTTTAATGAATTACATATGTCATTTTTATAGAATTTTGTATTTAAGGCATCATTTGTAATTCTTATATTCTTTTTGAAGCATCGTATGGAAACACATGTGTCATTTTTATAGAATTTTGTATTTAAGGCATTGTTTCACCATCCTTCCTTATATATTTTTATAGAATTTTGTATTTAAGGTGCCCGTCCGGTGGACGGGCTAGCTTTAAGTATATATTTTAATAAAAGCTGAGTTACGTGTGTTTGTATTAGAAGTTTAGTATATGCAATGTTAGTTATGAAATTAATATTTTAATAATGTAACATAAAATGGACAAAAATTACGTAGTTTAAATAATTTATTTATTTAATAATATTATGAGTTAATTGAATTTGCATACGTCAACTTTATGAATAAGTTTGTTAAATTAAATTTTTTTAAAAAAATTAATAATATTATATGAAATATTTATGTATTTTTGAATTTAATGAGGTAATAAATTTTGTATATGTTAATGTTATGAATAACTTTTTTACATTAATTTTTTTTAAATTAATATTATTATTATTATTTTTTGTCATGTGTCTAATATATAGCAACATTATATAGTCGAGACCAATACATGACAGTCTGAATATTTAAAAATATTTTATTTAATAAGTCAAACTATTGTGAATCATTTGTAATTCCAATTTTATTTTTTAAGTATTTTATGAAAACCTTTTAATGAATTATATGTGTCATTTTTACTGAATTTTGTATTTAAGGCATCATTTTAATTCCTATTTTCTTTTTGAACCATTTTTTGGAAACCCTTTAATGAATTACATGTGTCATTTTTATATAAATTTGTATTTAAGGCATTGTTTCACCATCCTTTTTATAGAATTTTATTTATAAGGCATCATTTGTAATTCCTATTTTCTTTTTGTATTTAAGGCATTATTTCACCATTTTTTTATAGAATTTTGTATTTAAGGAATCATTTGTAATTCCTATTTTTTTTGAAGCATTTTATGGAAACCCATTAATGAATTACATGTGTCATTTTTATAAAAGTTTGTATTTAAAGCATTGTTTCACCATTCTTTTTATAGATTTTTTTATTTAAGGCGGCATTTGTAATTCCTATTTTCTTTTTGTATTTAAGGCATTGTTTCGCCATCCTTTTTATAGAATTTTGTATTTAAGGCATCATTAGTAATTCCTATTTTCTTTTTGAAGCATTTTATGGAAACCCTTTAATGAATTACATGTGTCATTTTTTTTATAGAATTTTGTATTTAAGGCATTGTTTCACCATCCTTTTTATTGAATTTTGTATTTAAGGCATCATTTGTAATTCCTATTTTCTTTTTGTACTTAAGGCATTGTTTCACCATCCTTTTTATAGAATTTTGTATTTAAGGCATCATTTGTAATTCCTATTTTCTTTTTGAAGCATTTTATGGAAACCCTTTAATGAATTACATGTGTCATTTTTATAGAATTTGTTTTTAAGGCATTGTTTCACCATCCATTTTATAGAATTTTGTATTTAAGACATCATTTATAATTCCTATTTTCTTTTTGTAATTAAGACATTGTTTCACCATACTTTTTATAGAATTTTATATTTAATGCATCATTTGTAATTCCTATTTTCTTTTTGAAGCATTTTATGGAAACCGTTTAATGAATTACATATGTCATTTTAATAGAATTTTGTATTTAAGGCATTGTTTCACCATCCTTCCTATATAAAGGTTTTTGATTTGATTTGATATATATATATATATATATATATATATATATATATATATATATAGGAGGGTTAATGTGAGAGTTTTTTTAAAATTATTAAAATAGGAACTATTATGGACCGTTAGATTTGTTTATTTGTGTTAGATGAAATTGATGGTAAATAAATGTCATTTTTAGGATAAACATTAAGATTAAGGGCATTTTCGTCATGGTAGTATTAGTATCTTAAATACCTCTTTTAATCTTAACTTTATTCGATTTTATCAAATACTTGTAGTTAATAATTAATTACGGTGCACTCTTGATAGATTAATTTGAAACGAATAAAAAATGTTTCTATTTTGAAAAATAAAATCACGAGTAATATCGTAGATTAAAAAAATGACACACCTTGACAACTAAACCATATGTACTACATGACTTTACATCAATTTATTTGACTTTTTCGGATGATTTACTGGTGCATGTCTGTATAACTTTTTTTATTACACCTTGCCAAAATTATTACTAAGACTCATTTATACACTTACTTTATACATCACAAAACCAACTGATGCATAACCAATTAATACGCATGCACATAAAATGTGACGAAGATATACTGATACATTGAGTACTCAATTTCGAAATAACTGATACATCCAGTACACAATTTTAAAGGAACTGATACATCGTGAAAAAAAAACTGATGTACTATTTCCAAACAAGTGATACATCAAACAAAAAAAATAGATATAATAAATCACTAAAAGAAACTGATACAGTATATATATCACTATAAAACTTATACAAGAACACAAATATAACTAATAGAGTAAATCCTCACACAAATAAATCCTGCTACATAAACAAACTTGTGTATCAAGAGCCTATCGAACCTGAACAACAATAGATTTTTGTGCATCGAAATACGTGTGTTTTAATTTTACCCAGTAGATATATAAACAAATCGTTACATATCTAAACAAATAGATCCATATACAGATCTGTACGTGATGTTTCACCCTATATCCGATCGATACATAAACATATCTTTTGTGATGTTTCACCATATATTAGGCGTAATAACCAACACTCGATGAAAAAAGGAAGCCTCACGGGTATATAGAAGTTGTTGCTGAAAAAACGCAGAAGTAAAGTGGGCAGTCTCGATGGTGGTGCGTGGGAATATGTTATGACTGGGGTGGTCGACCGGCTTTAATGGTGGTGGTGGATGAAGATGAAATGAGAGAAATAAGTTTAAGAGAGAGATATAAGCGAATAAGATGGAGGGTGTGATTATTAATGCTTTTGGGGTCGAAGTTTAATATGTACTGTTAGGAATAAAATACCTATACTACCCTTTTTGTTATTTATTTACTTTTCAGTTTTTTTTTTATTTTTGAATGACACTTGCTCTAATCTTATTGGTTATTGATTAGTTCTTATTTTTTTAACTTTAAAAAGTTTTCATTTGATCCAAAATTTATATATATATATATATATATATATATATATATATATATATATATATATATATATATATATATATATATATATATATATATATATATATATATATATATATATATATATATATATATATATATATATATATATATATATATATATATATATATATATATATATATATATATATATATATATATATATATATATATATATATATATATATATATATATATATATATATATATATATATATATATATATATATATATATATATATATATATATATATATATATATATGTATGTATATATATATATATATATATATATATTCATCTATGCATATTTACTGGGCGTCTGTCTTTGTTTTACCTGTTCGGAATGATTTGGAATAGATTATGAGAGGCTTCTTATGGTGTCAAGGTGAAATGAAGATAGGTAAGGCTAAAGTTGCTTGGGACTCTGTTTGTACCCCGTTTTATGAAGGTGGCCTTGGTATTCGTAAGCTTTCTGATTTTAATGCTGCTTTAATGGTTTCTCATATCTGGTGTATCCTTACTCATAAAGAATCTTTATGGGTTAAATGGATTTATTCTTACAAGTTAAAGGATATAAGTTTTTGGGACATTCCATGTATTGGTGATATGAGTTGGGGCTGGAGAAAACTTCTCCAGATTTGATCACGTATTCGTCAGTTTATTTGGTATAAGATTAATAATGGTAAGGTTGCTTCTATGTGGTTTGATAATTGGGCAGATTTGTGTCCATTACGGGACGTTCTTACGGTCCGTAGCATCACAAGATCGGGGCTCTCTCTTTCTAATAAGGTTAGGGTTCTTATCATTGATGGTATTTGGCAGTGGCCGTAGGAGTGGAATGCTAGATTTTCGAACATTGTCTCTCTCACTGTCCCTGTTATTAACGATGATAAGGATGATGATTTGATGTGGCGGGATATAAATGGGGTTTTACATCCTTTTTCAGTTTTATTAGCATGGGACTCCATACGGTATAGGTCTTTGATGGTTAATTGGTACCATGCTGTTTGGTTTTTTCATTGTATTCCTCGTCACTCTATTCACTTGTGGTTAGTGGTTAGAAGAAAATTAAAGACTCAAGATCGGCTTAGTCAATGGGATGTTAGCCCTTTGGTGGATTTAAGTCTCCTTCGATGTCCTCTGTGTAAATTGGTGCCAGATTCTCATGACCATCTTTTCTTTGAATGTTCTTATTCTGTGCAGGTTTGGTCTAAGGTTCGGGTCCTCTATGATATGGATAGCGTCCCCCTCGAATTGATGATATATTAGCTTTTGTTATTCCAATTTCTAAGGGAAAGTCTTGCCCTAGCATCCTTGCACGTCTTGTGTTGGCTGCTACTGCGTACTTTATATGGATGGAACGTAATTCAAGACTTTTCAAGAAAAAGCAGATGGCGGTTGATCAACTTGTTCAGATTATTTGTGATACTATTCGATTGAAGTTGATTTCATTTCGTTTTAAGAAGTTGTCTACCAGGTCGAGTTTGCTGCTTGACAAATGGAGGGTGCCGAGATTTAGAGTTTTTCACGATAGGAGTGTTGGGTGAGGGTTGCACTCTTTTTTCCTTGTCCAAGGTTTTTTCCACTGGGTTTTCTTTGGCAAGGTTTTTAAGGAGGCAGGCTCATTTGGATTTCCTTTGCTCCTATCATGGTCTTGTTGGAAGCTGAAGAGAATGCGTGTCTTCATGTTTGCATCCTAGTTTCTATCTAGTTTACTTGTATTGTAGTTCTTGTTTAGTTAGTTTTTATGTCATTGCATAACCACGTGTTAACATGCTGACTGTAGCATGCGGTTAATGTGGTATCTCAGCCACATCCTTTGTACTTTAATGTTTTTTGGTTAATATATTTACCGGGGAAACCTTTTACCAAAATATATATATATATATATATATATATATATATATATATATATATATATATATATATATATATATATATATATATATATATATTTGGTAAAAGGGTAACAATGACCTCGGTAAATAGAACCAAAAAAGCGTTGAAGTACAAGGAATGTGGCTGAAATGCCACATTAACCGCAAGCTACAGGCAGCTTGTTAAACAAAATGTTTATGACAGGCCATAAACATAAACTAGTCTAGAATACTGGAAATATATAAACTAGACAAAAACCAAGACGATAACATAAAGTTACGAGGAACATAATAAAATATCAACATGGGATCAGCCAGAATGAGTGCTTGCCCCAATATTATTGTTGAGAAGATTCACCGATTCATCAAAGACGACCTCGACTCCCTCCTCATTATCTTCCTCGCTTACTTGAACCCCTTCATCAATACCAGGCATGGACAAAGATGAAAATTTATTAGATGTAGAAACACTGCTCATTCGAGCTTTACCCTTGTTCGGACCATTAGGATTGCTAGACTGCTGCAACTGACCAGATTTAGTATTCAACTTACTACTATTATCACCACTCGTACTTGTAGTATCCAAGTGAGTTTTTGGATGAAAAACAACCGTCTTACCTGCTTGGAAACCCTTGCTCAATGGAACACCTCTCGGAACTTGATTCCCTAAATTACCTTTGTACTTCTTCCTCTTGCTTTGCACTTGTTGGAATCCATCATTATCAACATGAGTTGGCACATTTTCAACCGTTTTAGGTTTAACATTTTTTGGACAAGAATCAAAGGAATGACCAAAAATATTACAAGTATGACATCTAGGCGGTTTCCATTCGTATTCAACACGAATTAATTTCTTAGTACAACCAGAGCCTTCAAGATCAGGGACACCAATAGTAACGTTATCTATAAACTTCGAATCAGCATTCATCTCAATAAGACAACAAGCAAAACTACAACGACCCCAAGACTCTTTGCACATATTATCAGTATAATTATCCATCATAATAAGCTTACCAAGAAACGAAGCAATTAAACTAATACCTTCCTCTTCAAATACCTATAGCGGGACATCATGAAACTTGACCCATACCGAAATACGAGTTAGTTCCTCCTTTAGAAGATTCGTTTTCATAGTCTATTTCTTAAGAAAAATTGGTGAATTACGAACCATCCACGGACCACCTTCCAGAACCTCATTAAGACCCTCACTAGACCCAAATTGAAAAAAGAAAAAACCTTTCTCATTCATCATGATACGCTTAAGACCATGTTTTGCCCAATTATTCTTAGCAAAATACTCAACCACAGGAAATGCAATCCTTTTACCAAGAAAGTAACCATATAAAGTGTTGTGGTAGCGAGTATTTACTTTTTCAACGACCTTCCTAGGAATAGAGATATTAACCCCTTCACAGACATTTTCAGAATTAAACGAAGAAGAGACTGCATTAATACCTCCATTAGTGGACGTAACCATATCAGCTTCAAATTTGCAAAGTAACTCCAGAATTTCTTTAGCACGGTCATGTGAGATCAATTCCCACAAAGGATGTTTCTTCATTCTTAAATCATGCATAAATTCACCCGCATCGCCAACCGTGCGCATCGTTACACCAAATAATTTCAAAACCTCATGTAGATTACACGGTTGCAAACCATTAATGGTTGCAGCCTTAGCTGCAAGGTCCAAAAATACATCACAAGAAGAGGAAACATTTGTAATAGGGTCATCTGTTTCCTTAGCCATTTGTGCAGAGTGCACACTTGAACCACCTGAACTGAGTGAAGAAGTGCTGCTAGTTAGATCCTTATGGCGTTCACACAAAACTTCATAATAAAGCATAGTGGTCTCCTTAGGTAAAGTAGACCATTTAGGAAATTTGTTTGCCTTAACACCATTTGCAAACACTTCAATGTCACGCACAGTATTCAAAGGAATAGAAAACAAATTAGATATCTCCTCTAACGTTACTAAAACCTTAAGATTAGACACCATAACCACATCATTCCAGCCTGTAAACAATGGTTTATCACTTACATTGCTCGAATCCACCATAGCTTCAACAAATCAACGCAAAACCAAACCCTACAAACGATTAAAACTACGACACAGAAAATCAAACGATAGACCAACGTGAAACCTACAATTTATTATAACTTGTAACACAGTATTCAATCGAACCACTTAATTCAAACGAAACCCTTAATAATAAATTGTAACACAAGATCACAATTTAATAATAAATTGAAACCTAAAATTTAATGTCAGCCGACCACTAATCCAAATGTCAGCCGACCAAAAGGTTAGGGTCAGCCGACCAATTATATTAAGCAATTAAAGGTCAGCCGACCATTAAATTGACAATCCAAACCCTAACCGTAAAGAAACAAACCCAAACCCTAATAGCTACGACAAGAAACGTCACACTGGAACCAATCGTGAAGGTAAACAATGGGGATCCAATACATAAAGGACTCACGAACCGACCAAGATGAAAAAACAAAGCACCACAAAAAACGCAGCAGAATAACTAAAAAAGAAACGATTATAGAACCCTAGAAAATCTGTCAACCAAATAACAACTATGTTAACTCTAGATTAATCAAAGATTAATCGAGAAACCAGCATTGTTATAAGATTTAGAGATTAACAGGATAGAAAATCGAATCGTGAAGAGGAAAAGAAAATTCTGCCGCCATTGATGTTTTTAGGGTTTTATATAGTTTCAAGCTTTATCATCTAAAAAGCTTATATATATATACATATATATATATATATATATATATATATATATATATATATATATATATATATATATATATATATATATATATATATATATATATATATATATATATATATATATATATATATATATATATATATATATATATATATATATATATATATATATATATATATATATATATATATATATATATATATATATATATATATATATATATATATATATATATATATATATATATATATATATATATATATATATATATATATATATATATATATATATATATATATATATATATATATATATATATATATATATATATATATATATATATATATATATATATATATATATATATATATATATATATATATATATATATATATATATATATATATATATATATATATATATATATATATATATATATATATATATATATATATATATATATATATTAGTGTTGTAACCCGCCCAACGGGCGGGGTCGTTTTTTTTGTTGTTCCGGAGTGTTTTTAGTATTAGTGTTTTTTTAATAATTTTAAAATTTAATCTTTCTTTATGTTTTTTTTTGTTCTTTTATTTATTTAGAATCTTGTTAATTTTTTTGTTAAACAATACGGATATTTTAATTAATGTGTGAATGGCAATTTGTGTTTTTTTATTTGTTATTTAATTTTTAGTATATGTGAGTTATAGTCTACGCTAAAGGAGTTAGTCATTAACATTAATTTTGCCTTTTTTAGTAATGATCTTTTGAGGTTCCCTTGTTTAGCATGAGAAAAGATAAAAAAACATGGTTGCAATATATAATTTTATGATTTAAAACATATGATAAGTGTTATATTGAATTTTAAGCTACGACTAACTATATGTTTTGATTCTGTAATTTGTTTAGATTTTGAGAACATTATTCTAATATAGGATGGAAATGATATGGTTTACTTTTTCATATGCTTAGAAAATAATTTTAAAAAGACTTAAAAATTAACTTTTTTGAAAACTTAAAAGATGAACACCTTACTTTTTTTAAAAAAACATAATAAATTGTTTTTATAGTATCCAATGCTTTGAAAAGCTTGCTCTTGGATGAATATTCACCAATAGCGAGCACTATATAAATCCGTTAACGGTTTTCTTAGTTGATATAATTTGATAAGTTCAAAAGAGAAGACACTAAAAAATTATAATCAAAGTTTATGTGATTGCTACATGATCAAAGTTGATGATATTACCTTATAGGCGTAAAAGTTGATATTACTATACCAATTGCAATTCTACTGCTCATGAGTTATTTAAGACTCTATCCATAACGTAATAATAAATGGAAAAATTCTTGAAATGGTCTAAGATGTCACATTTTTTTTCTTATATAACTTATGTGACTTTTTCAAAAATGATAAAAAAAAAGTTTAATAATTTCCTAAAATTTTGCCATTTTTAAAAAAGTCTTGAGGCATTTCCCATAAGAAATTTTATACTAACTAAAGCAACATGTTAAATATTTGAAACCCATCTATCAGTTGGCTAATTTATCAGATTTTATTAGGCTCGATCAAGAACTGATAAAAGATATAGCGCTTGTGAGCCACATACACTAATAAACCCGCTAGTGTAATATACAATGCACTCTTAAAAGATTATTTAAGTTACGTGTATTTTATACAGGGGCGGATTTAGGCATGTGCAGGAGGTGCAATAGCACAGGGCCTCACTTTTTTTAGGGCCTCCAATTTCTAGATGTTAGTGTTAGTATACACTCGATTTTGGATGTTCTAATCTATGAAAACGGTATTTTCTTAAGAAATCATGTTTAAAAATGTTAAAAACTTTTAATTTGAGTTGCAGGGGTGAAATATAGTCACATTCTTTTTCACGAAGTAAAAATGGAAGGGAGGATATTTTTTGTTTTTTTCTTGTCAGTTTTATATATGATCTAATGGCATAATGATTAATAACTGACAGCGTAATGGTTAGTTATTTTAAGCTAAACATATTTTTAGTATAGTTCAAGGGCCCACGATGTTAAACGGCACAGGGCCTCCGAAATCAATGAGACGGCCCTGATTTTATAACTTCTACAGTTACATTACTTTTTACAACTCTATTCAGAAATGCTCATTCTCATATCATATCGGTGACGACTACCATTTTGAAGATTTTAAGGGGTACATCAGGTCTCCTAAACATTACTTTCAGCGTTTTACTATCGACCCACGTTCAGACCTTTCAAGCTCAATCTTTGAAGAAGAAGATTCCATCTGAAACTTATCCATTTCATGTGTCTCTGTCCAGTTCAGACCTACATGTGGCAAGATCTAGGAAAGGATGTTATTCTTTCCTTCAACATCACCAAGTAAACCACTAAGCATCGATTTCTCAGTTTACCACTCAAGACGATGTTGATCAAACTCCTTATGGACGTCTGTTTCTTCACATAGCTTTAAATAAATCAACTCTTTGTCCTAATCATTGATGTACAACTGGTCGTGTAGCCTCTCTGAGAACTCAACAGACGTAAACTTCATTTAACCACCATTCTTCATTTCTTCACCAGTAACCGACTCTCTTGCTGCCATCACAAAAATTCATCATAGCGAAGAAGCTGGAACGCCTTTGCAAGCTCACTGAGGCTAACTGGAGCGAACTCCCTACCAGAAATGACATCACTCGATAGAGATATATCCCTAGAATCACCTGATGTAGAAGGCAACTCTATCACTTCACCGCAATGAAAGTCAACCACTGAATCTTATTTTGGTTGAAATGTAGGTTCGAGTTACGAAGATGGAGGGACGGAATAATGTACATCTACATTATTAGCGCTTGAACCATCACTGTTAGCATTTACAGGAAAACCATCACGTCGATTGATTTGTTTGGTTGCACTGCTTGTATTATCCATCTTACTATCTTCTTCAACATCCCCTTAATTGACATGAGCTCTCTCCGTAAGAATGAACAAACCCGAAAACCCATCATGTTCATTGGTTTCTTCACTTTTCAATTTTCATCCAGTAAATATAAGTGAATTCACATATTCTACAGTTGTACCTTAGTTGGTGCTCGTTGCCTGATGGTTTTTCAAGTTACCATTCTTTTAACATAGTTTAGAACAACATATGCAATTTAGACAGATTTTAACTTACAATTTTTGGGTATAGTATATTACCTCGACGAAATCAGCAACTAAATCCATATGACATGACCATATCATCTACAATATGTGCTCTTTCCTGATCTACAATATGTGCTTTTTGGGGAACCGAATAGCACATGACTGTGATTTTGAAACTACTATACTTTTATGCAATGCATTCTATTGCGCCTTCTATCATCTGAGTTCCGGTTCAAACCACTAAACCACACAAAAAACAAACCACACAATGAGACATAAACTTTACCAAAAACTAAATCATTGAACTTTTAGACCAAAAAGTGCCAAATAAAGAGTGGATTCTTTCCAAATACAACAATTGGACTCTTTCCACCAAGTTCAAGGGTGACAGGCTGTGAAGCGAACACGGCACATGGAACGTAGAAGATTAGCAAGTTCAAGTATAATTAGAAGTTTTAAAAGTGGCACATTCTTGCTTAAAAACCATAATCTTAGATAGGAATACCTTGAAATTTTGAGCTGCAACAGTCATAATCTTGCTACCTGTAGCGCTGCTTCCAGTAAATGCAATCCTTTTAAGAGCTCACCCCATTATTAGAATGTTATTTTGGACAATAAAGCATGAAATATATTGAACAATCAAATGTTTACCGCACCTTATCAATATCGGCATGAGCAGCCAAAGGAGCACCTACATATGATTAGAAATGTTCAAACAAATACAAAATGGACAATCCGATAATCGTTTTCATATGAGTTTAATGCCACGTGAACCACCAAATAAACTCAAAAGCGTAAGCTTATAAGTGAATATACAAGTTGTTGAAAGTAAGCTGAAACTTGTTATTCTTCACATATAAACGGGTTGATTTGGATTGTGTCTGATCTCCAACAGGTCTTTTTTTTAATAAGGAGAATAAGGGTAGACATTACTAAAGATTTAAAAGTGATCATAGAGTTCCATTCTGACTGGTAATTTTTTTTGTTACATATTCCCTGCAATCGTATTCCCTTCTTTTGAAATTTTGATATCTGTATAGTACCGCAACTTCCACTTCAGAATTTTAACTTGAGATAGGGGAAATAAGTGATTACAACATGACCCAAACGGGACATAAAACCATCTTTTAATAATAAAATAAATAGAAATAAAAGGAAATTGATGTAATTTAAATATAATATAGGATGACGGAAGAAATATGACCTTTGAGAGAACGGGGAATAAGTTTTTCATGTGTTGGTTTATCAAAAGAGGCGGTTATTGATGCTATAGCCTTGGTCTTGGTAAAAATTTTAGAGGTATCAACATTGCCTCCACCACTGCCACTTCCGCCTTCACTGGCCGCACCAGCTTTAGGATAAAGTTGTGGCGGTGTAGTTGATAAATTCCTCCCACCAGGACTGTCAAATTTATAATCAAGATCATTAAAGGCTGGTGATCTTTCCCTAGCACGTGGTCGGTCAGCGCTTAATCTTACACTTCTTGACCAATGCGGGTTTTCTAACCCTGATTTCATCCAAATAATACAGGTGCTCTCTTTGTGTTTCTAGTAAAGTCATATGTACATTAACATAAAGAAAAATTTATATAGTTATGTGAATAAAAATTTACGAATACAGAAATTGAGGCTTACAAGGTTCATAGTGGAATGCCCTCCTTTTAATATAGAGAGCCTCCTTCGGAATGAGTTACCATGTGCCTTCAGACATATTAAAACAGCGGACATTCCAATGACATCAGAAATAGAGGTATAAGTTCTGTCTGTCAATATCACTTTAAGGAAAGACGGTTTGCGACATCTCACAGAAATCTCTAGACAGTATAACAAAATATATCTGACCTGAATGCTATGCGAGAGAATACATGAGCCATACCAGCAAGGCCTGTTTTATAGTCTATTAGTTACTATTAAGCTTGCCATAGAAAGACATAAAGAAAATCAATCCTCATGGTAATTACCACACAAGGCATGGAAACTTACAATGGTAGGCCTCTTAAGCAAACCATCCTTGACATTCGAACATAATTCTTCACATTCTTCCTGCAATAGAAAAATAAAAAAGCAACGACAATGTCAAAAACAATTAATTTTGTGGTGACCCTACAACTTATGTGAAATACAGGGCAACAGGGATTCAAATACAACAAAATATTATTCTGAGTCGGTCTCAAGTCCTATGTGTGTTGGTTGTAGTACTACTTCATATATCCAACCACACAAAATACAGTATGAAATATGAAAAAAGATTCTGTCTTACCGGTAAGGTGGTAAAGATGTGATCAAATGTGAAGCTATCTTCAAACCAACACCTACTGGTCATGGGGAATACCTTCTTTTCCTAGATCTTAGCTTTCACACTATCAATGTTCTCCAAGGTTTTGACTTCCAGATAGAACTTCTTTCCA
This sequence comes from Glebionis coronaria, assembly GCA_025667525.1. Classification (NCBI taxonomy): domain Eukaryota; kingdom Viridiplantae; phylum Streptophyta; class Magnoliopsida; order Asterales; family Asteraceae; genus Glebionis; species Glebionis coronaria. Next base: position 372,323,695 of record CM046879.1, on the reverse strand, counting down.
ATGAAGGTCTCAGCAAATGTTTGAGTCTCGTTGTCAGTTCAGTAGATGGAGTAACGGGGCAGCACCCGTGAGTAGTACATTCTACACAATATGATGAATTGAGAAGCCTTTAAAGGATCTATAACTCAAAAAGTCAGAAACAAAAAGCAAGTGGAAGAATGGAAGGAAAAGGTCAAAGCTTTGGAAAACTTCATTATGCTAGCTCCATTTGGACATGATTTACTGAGAAATGAAGATGAGAAGATCCGTTCGGGTGGTTAATTTTTATTAGTTCTAGTGCTTATTGGTATAAAAAGTTATGTGATTGGGTACGTTATCAAGTAGAAATAGTAAAACAGCCATCAGATTTATGGATATGCCATTCATTTTAGATGCAAAAGCCTCATGGTTTTTCTGTGAAGATGACTAAAACCTTATCTTTATTCTCCTTTTGGAAGTGTAAAACTGGTTAAGTTCTAGTATGATTTTCTAGGAATGAACGTTTGGAGGTGACAGCTTCGACCCCTATACATATGAACGGGTGCTCACGTTATTATTTGTGATGGCTCAAACATGTAAAATCAAGAAACAACAAAAATAATCAAATCTTTAGTCTCAATCCAGATAAGCCTACAATTATGACATATCAAACATGTAAAATCAGGAGACGTTAGCTAAAATAATGACTAGTCGAAGGTCTATGAGTCTATCAAAGTGTACTTAAATTCATAGGACCTCCAGAATCATGTAATATAAAAATACTCAGATACGTCTTGACCAGAACCAACTCTATGATGTAATTAAACCAAATAAGTTTAATATCGTGTAGGAAATAATGTATCATTAATAACTTGAATAGAACCTATGGGAGCGTGATTAATGGTTGTTGATGCGCATAAATCTCAAAGATGCAGCACCCTTTAAGGAACCCTCCCGTTGTTAACCGATCATACGCGTGCTCAGAAAGAACTTATAGCAGACATCTGATTGTAAGCACTTATACTTTCAAAGATTCTTTGAACAATTACAACTTTATAAGTAAAGATTGAAGGTATCATAACCATAAGTTGCATATAACCTCTTAATACCAATAAACAGTATGCGTGTCATTATAATAATACGGTTTTAGAAATTATAATCAACCTCAACCAAATGATTATGATGCACAGACAAAATTACTCATGTTAACCCATAATCCAAATCACTCGTATTAAGACCTCTAGCGAACAAAAAGTTCTAGAGATAATTGAAACAAAATAGCAATACATAAGATTACCGGAATCACATCACAAATAAAGACTCACCTGAAATTTATTGACAACAGACCTGTCACGATATAGAAGGTTGCGCTTGCATTTATCTTATAGTTTGACACCCTCTTTGAAAGTCAAGTCATCCCTCCATTCTTCACGAAAAATTAGGCGGGCAAGGTGATTATCCAATCAAGTGGCAACGTGGTTGTCCTCAAAGTTCATACCAATCATGCTAACCTGCATGTAAATAAAAAAGAGAACAAAAGTTGGTCATTTGCAATTTAGAGTAAATATTGATTCAAATGAACTGATATGCGTCAGAACAGATAAAGAAAATCCATAAGGTAAATAAAAGTGGGGTCTAAGAATTACCGATCTAAGACACTTATGTCCATTTTTCACTCTCATAAGAGAATTTCATATTGGATCAAATTTGTTATGGAAATTGTATATGACCCGAGTTAGAAAATTTTTATGGCAACTCCTTGAGAAATCGATTTGTCATCCTTATAGTACAAATCTCCAGCCACCATCCACACTTCATAGGAAAAACCCGTAACTCAACCACCAAAAGGAAGGCGAGGCGAGGAACTCTTGAAGAAGAAAACTTCTTGAGTACAGTTTGATGATGCTAAGCTGATAAACATATAGCATTTGGTGGCGCTGCTGCAGGTATAGAAGTCGGGATGGCAGAAGGTTCTAGGGCACCCATGATAGTAAATTTTGTCGGAAGGAAGGCCAAGTTATGTTTTTCTACATCATTGTAACTGCATAAAATACAGAGAGTATTCCATTATGATAGAATGAATAAGTGACAACCTAAGATAACCCATTATGATTCCTCCTGGTTGGAAGTCAGGTACACACATGTATTCTAGCAATTATTGAAGCTATTAGATTGGTTAAAAAATAACTAATAATGTGCAAGTGTTTTAACTAACATTTGAGCCAAACAAAATAAAGACAACCTCTTGAAGCATTGTAGTTTACAATGATTTTTATTAGATAATTACACTTGTAAGTAGTAGACACTGCTTGAAGAAGCCACTGTCATGCAAACTCCTCTCAGTTGTTAGAGTTCACGGCATGCGAAACAATGTCACAGAAATCATAAGTTACTACATTTCCTTATGATCGGAGAAAGTTTGTAGATTGTTTCAAGGACTAGATCATAAAGTGAAAGTTAAAACTAATGCCCTGACTATAATATGAACGTTTTTGGATGCTAGATTTAAGGTTGTAATCAATAATATGTCTTCAAAAGTTACTGATATATTACATAATATCACAAATACTACCTCATGGAGATTGAAGAGGGAGCAGATAGACATCAAGAGCGCCCGTTTGATTCCTCTAAAAGTTGTCTACATGTCTTGAGTACTGCAATAAACATTCTTAACACATTTAAGCTTAATAATAATGTATAACAAACAACCAAATAAGCAGCTTACAAAAGATGGCCCACATAATTACATTATTCAACATGTGGTTATTTCAAATAAAGCATAACAAAGGTTGTCTTCGAGTAGGTTAGAAAGTGTTTTGTTCAATTTCAGGTTGTGTTTGGATTAAGTTTTTTTGCCTCGCTTTTTCGAATTAGAAGCTTATGGACTGGTTTAACATGAGTCTAAACACTTTCTAAAGAGGGTTTTAAAAATGTAAAATGGGTTAGAACTGGACGGAAGTGTAGGTCTAATGGTAAAAGCTAAATGTGTACGATTGAGTCAAGGTCTGGTTCAATGCCTTTGCAGCCATCACTCAGATATGGTTGAAAATAAATAGTGTACCTTTTCTGTTTGTTTCTAAAGCAGAAATGAGTCGAGACATTGGTGTGCCAAATATGCAGACAAATCATGAGCTTCGTGATGTCTAAGTTATGGATGCAAAGGCGCTAAACCAGAGATTAACTCCATCATACGTTTTGGCTAATGTATAACTCAATTTGAGGAGTCTTATTCATACAACTGACCATATCACAGAAGCCTGTGTTGATATACCAAATCTTCCTATAGTTCAACCTAAAAAATAGGGCTATGAAGAGTTAGTCGACCCTGCTACATCCGACCCAGATTATGTTAAAACTAAATAGTGTACCTTTTCTTTGTGTACCTTTTCGCTCTGTACTCCCTCTTATTATTTTCATGCTTAAGCCTAATTAATCAGCCAACAGAAACGCACCCTTAGTTAACAGGTTCTACCAATGCTTTTTATGATTTTTATTTATCATTCAGATTATTTATCTAAAAAATTTAGATGCAAAACCATACTAATCTATCCCTCAAACTTAGCCACAACCGAATTATGGTCAGTATGCTATGCAACATAAAGGTGCGTATTATGTTATTTCCATATGTCGAATGAGGGCTGAGGACTACGATGAAAAAAGAAAATAATAAAATTCAATAATATTTGTGGGTTCGATTTAGAATCCAAAACTTACATTCAATAAACTTTTGAAAAACTTGATCTAATTTATGGTCATTTGCATCGAACTCAGGCGCGGAAATCTCAGCAGCCTAGATAACTTATCAAATGAAAATAAATTCCTTACCATTGGAGCATTAGCCCAATGGGTGGAGCTCTTGTGCTTGAGTCAAATGACCCAAGTTCAATTCCCATCCTTGGCATTTGTTTCAAGTAGGTACCCGCCTCCGCAAAACCTATGGGCACACTGGAGAGACTTTGTGGAATAAGAGTTCGAGGGTCGAGTCTCGGCTCGTCTCACTCCAGGTGTTGCTCCTCTGGGCCAGGAGAGTTGCCGGAGCTATTCCTTGTGGGGTGGACAATGGCTGGTGCCAAAAGGCACCCGGGGTTAAGGTGTTCCCGCCAATCTTCACCTTTTGTGGAAAATAAATTCCTTTATGAGTTATTCAATAATGTTTTAAATTGCAATTAGATCAATATCTAACCTTAGGTTTTCCATGGCTGTTCTTTCCGAACAAACCCATGCACCACCTAATTAAGCCCATAGAAGTAGCAGGTTGGTAGTTGGTACCTGCAATTTTCAAATGCAATAGGATATTTAAAATAACCAATATCAAAAACTACCGAGAACTTAATTATAAAATTGATCTTACTGGAAACACGCTTCAATAATGTTTTAAATGACCAGCAGTTAGATCAATATCTAACCTCAGGTTTCCCATGGCTATTCTTTCTGAACTTAAGAGACTTTGGCCTGAGTTGAGGATGTATCCAAACACACATCTTCTGGCCGTCTTTTTATGATCACCTGAGCCACTTTCACAAAATCATCTGATAGAGACTATCTTGATATATGCTAATTGCTAATTGCTGAAATATATAATTTAATGTGAATGTTCTTTTTTTAATGATTGTGATGAACTTGATGTGGTTGGAATGAATGAATTTGATTTGATTGGAATGAATTAATTTGAGATGATTTGAATGTGAGGAAGAAAAGAAATCAAGGAGAGGATCAAAAGATAGAGACGGATGTGTTTAGGGTTTTGTGTGTGTATGTGTGTGTGCGTGTTTTCTTTGGTGGCTAGAATAATAAAAAAACCGAGTATAAAGTATTATATATACTTGCGGTATCCAAACGCATATTTTTTTTATAAAATGCGTTTTCAAGCAATGAATTTCAGATTTTTTGAGATTTTTTAGGAAATAATCAAATTCTATTGGTTTAGAGCTGTCATGTCACATATGACTGGGATTAGTGGTGTGGTATCAAGTCATAGTTATACCTATATATATATATATATATACATATATACATATATATATATATATATATATATATATATATATATATATATATATATATATATATATATATATATATATATATATATATATATATATATATATATATATATATATATATATATATATATATATATATACTAGCAGCGTAACCCGCCTAACGGGCGGGTTCGTTTTGTAAATATTATCTAAAAGTACGTGTTTGTATTAGTTTTATCGATTTTGTTAAAAGAAAACAAAAAGGAAATGAATATTAGATATCTTTAAACCTTGACTCACCCAACGGGCGTGTTTTGTCCCATGTGAATCTTTGGTTGTAAAAATATAAACGGGTGAGTTTTTATTTGTAAATTGTTTGTTATTTTTCTTTTCATGGACGGGTTAGGTCTGTAAACCTCTTCTTTTTAAATGGGTGATGATCTGTTATACAATATCTTGGTATCGTTATGATTTATCAATTTTGTTTCAGCCTTACAAAATCTATAATATTTGTTTACCAAATTAAATGTGAAAAAGGTAAGTAATAAGAGGAGACACTAAAAGTATATTTTATAATTTATATTAAAAATAGTTATCAAAAATTATTTTTGTCAAATCCTACTCTTAAAAAAAAGAGTAAATAATAAAAGGGATCACTAAAAATCTAAAAATTAAGCAAAAGTAGGCAGAAAAGTAAGCAAACGTGTAGACATTTTAATGATTCGTTTTTTAGTAAACAATAGAGTAAGCAAAAATTGCGGGGTTTTTTTACTTACTTTTATATTTATTGTTTTTTAATAAGAAAAAGTTATAATAATTTAAATAATTGTTTATTTTAGTAGTAGTTAAGATACAAAATATAAAATTCATTTTGTAAAAATAGTGCATTTTATGCACGTGAAGAGAGTTAAAAGGAGCACAAATGTTCGTCTATCAAAATGACTAAAATAAAAATAACGCAAAATATAATTGTGCAAAGAATAAGGACCAAGTTTTTAACGTACTTACGTAGTTTTTTTTAACAAATACTAAATTAATAATTGAATGTGCCACTACCAATCTACCACATACCTATTAGATGCATCTAAAACTTTTATTAAATAAATATTTTTTATTTTATAGTGCAGAAAATGAATAAAGTATACCTTATCTCTAATTTTGTATCTTGCATAAATGCATATGCGTTACCGAATCCAAACTCTCTTTATCATTATACATATTTTTGACCCATTTTCTCGTGGTTACCTTGTTTTTATAAATGCTCTACAAATGAGATTCTAATTGTAAAAGTTGACTCATCTTGTTGACCTTAACAGTCTGACTGAAAAATTAAATACGAAGTATATGCCTGTTGAGATATTTCATTCATACCCACCTTGCAGACGTGTAGACTGGGACATAGTCGTTGATAGCTTCATATCCGATGAAGTATTAGGGCAGGGCTTAATACGGTAAAAAATCCCTACGATAGGTCTTAGTATTGAAGCAAACACTGCCTAAATTTGCCTACATTATCGTAGTATCTTATAAAAACTTTTAGTACCAGCAGTGCACTTTACCTTTGTTTGTGTCCACCTGAATATCAGTTCCACCCTTGTGTGGTTCCCACTATATCAGTTTGGTTCTCAAAATGTTGAAAAACCAATCTTGGTCCCCAAGTTGCAGCGTATGTGAACAATTAGTTCTGTAAACATATTAGTAAAAGATTAGATGTTACTAAATGGAATATGAACAACACAGTCGCACATAAATCTGTATGTGTGCCTCTACGACTCGAAAGATACATAATTGCATCTAGAATATACATGTTATACATGCTCAACATGTTATGACACTACTAAAGCACGAGATTCATCAACTCTGAAAATGGGACGCATTTACTTCATTTTGTAAGAGTTAAAAAACAATCAATACATGGGCAACACAAAATACCAGTAGTTTGGTTTTCTCTTCATAATTTAATTTTAAATACATCCAGTAAAGTTCCCCACAACTTTATACTTTCTTCTGACACTTTTCGTAAAGCTTGCCATCAAACATCTTCCAGGAGTATTTGTCACTGAGTTCACTAATAGCAAATTCTCTATCAAACCCATGGTTCTTGATCAGCCGCTACTCCATTCGACTAACTGCACCAGGCCCATTAAATACTTCACCTCTTAAAACTGATCTAGGTGTATAGTAAAGTCCAATATCCCTGTACCTCAGGGTATATGCAGTGTTACCATGCCTGCACTATTGCTCGAATCCTTGCTCCGGATACACCATGGTCTTGCTCATTGGATTCTTTTAAATGTAGAATCCACACCACCTTGCAATCGTAGTCAGTTTTATGTTCCTGCAGCCAAGAAAAATATCTAAGAAAAAGTTTTATATAATATTAAATTGCACTAAAAGGAAAATGATATAAGGCATAGGCAAGTTATAAAAACATATAAACAAAGAACTTGCGATTTCCATAAGTTATTCAACTTTGGTTTTAAACAGAGATACAAGTTCAGATGGCATGACATTTAGAAAATGCGGCTTCAAACGAAATGTGTATCAAAATCTTACATATCAAAATGAAAACCTAGATACCACTCATTACTCAGGATCTGAAGTGATAATACATTTCCGTTTGATTGGAAAATAGTCTACCTCTCTGTACCAGGACCTACAGCTGCACGACCAATAGCCTGAGCCTGCATAAAACAGTAAATGGCAAAAGTAAGCAGCAGTCGAAAGATATTAAAAAGGATTATATCTTTCTGCTTTATGGTCCAATGGACAGGTGGATGGTCGTGAATGGTATTTTTTGGTGTCTCAATGTCGGTGTTTGAGCGTTTCACTATAATAATATTAAAAAAACAAAAAAATATTTGCATCAGATTTGAAGTGTTCCAGTTATATGAAGGAAAGATTATGCTTGCGGTTAGTAACCATAACAGATAAAAAAACTTTCTAAAATAACAAATTATCTCTCACCTTTTTATATTTAAGGCTTGACTGAAAATATTAAAAGGAGGGACTTGATCAGCTGCCAAGCAATCTGATAACATGTGTTTGACAGTAGTTACAATCTTTATAGTTACAACTTCATTATTATTTTAGACAACTTCATTGCTTTTTTCTTTTCGTATCTAATTGGCATGAAGCTTAGTGAAACTTTTGGTAAATATGGGACTAACTTGAATCTAAGTTCATGGATAAGAAAGAGGATAGAGCCAAACCTACAACTTCAGAAGATGTTACACAACCTAATGCAACCTAAATGGTAAACGAAAACGCTACAACATCAGCTGAAACCGAATATGCGCCTAACCGGAATTTGATTATTGTAAGCATCAACATGATAATAACATGTAACATAATTAATTTTTTTATTTTTTTTGCCTTTAAAAAAAAATAAAATGTTTTTTTAATTAAATGGGGGTCAAGTCATCAGTAGGCACTTGAATTGATGTGATAGGAACCTTTTTTGGTTGTGATAATACGTTCCTGAAGGCTTCCACCAGTTGACGAAATTCAGCCTGACAAAGTTATCTCGACCTGATATAGTGTAAAGGGGGAGTTGTATGAGCTTTGTCCCCTGCAATCAAGAAAAGACAGAAGATGATCAACATGAAAATAACAGAATGGAGAAAGCTGTTATGAGTAGACTTGTGCTGAATGGTTTTTCTAATAGCATTGTTTCTATTTTGAAATGGACCATAAAGAAAGACCAAATTTGCATACAGAATGCGGTCTTGGAAGCTAAAGCTAAGGAGGCAGCGAAGCTTCAACGGGATCAAACATAACCCATACCCAAAACATATAAAGTTATAATTAAGCAGTTTATTTAAACATTCCCAGACATACAAACATCCTCTTACATTACGAAATATGTCAATAACTGGTCTGAGATTTCTTCTTTGCGCTTAGTAACCATAACTGAAGATATACAGAAGCAAAAGAATTATTGCATGTTTGGAAAAGATGGCTCTTAGAAATTACCTTCTTAAATTGCCTCACCACCAATGGCATGGCAACAACCAAACATGTTACACTTAAACAACAACAATAAACTGTCTATCTATCTTGTAATCTTCTTATCACATTTTCCTCATCGATCCCCTTAAGAATCAACTTGAACTTTTTATAGTCAGACAACTGTTCCCATGTGATTAGGCTCATGCTAAAATTCATATCTTGGTCATCAAAGTCAGAGTAAACAAGTTGGTGCAAATAAGAAATAAGCTCGCGGAACTCTTGTAATTCATTGAGCCCCGTGTGCCAAGCAAATTCAATCAAAGAGAGGCAATTGTCTAGTTTCCCACTTAAAGTGTCCATATATCTAGCTCTACATTTGTACCAATTAGATAATTCATCAGTTGATGGCTATATGTATCCCGTTAACTAATTCATAATTGGTTCAGTTCTAATCTGAACACCACTCTCGTGAATTTCTGGGATTTTTATATATAATTTACCATATTTTCACATTCAACCCAGTCCACTTCTTTGAGAGCACTAACCTGAGGAGAAGAACATCCAGGAAGCAGCTGTCTATATGTCTGAACAGGGACCGTATCAGGGATAGTAGCTAAAACTTCAAGCATGCAAGGAGATACTAAATAAGGATGGCGCTTGAAAAGAATATTTAAAGCTCCAATTTTCCCACTTTCTGCAAGTGCAGTAGCAGCTTCTTTGATAGGCAACGAACGAAATTTGAAAACCTGAAAGAGACCATGTATATATGAATTAGTGGTACAACAAAGGTGAGATTATCAACGTATAGAAACCTGAAAGAATAGGGGTCATCATTTTGTTTCTTCAAAAATAAACGCAATTTTATTTTTGAAGATCTTTTGGTTTTCTTCCTCGAAACCCAACTCCAAATCTCCATCATTGCAAATAATGAAAATCCGGGCCTTGGTTTTAGTTTCGGTAACGGGCGAGCTACTATGACCAAACCACTCCCTAGGTTCAGAATGTAAAAGACAAGAAAATGCAGCTTGAACTACCTATACATACTAAAGTTATGTATTACAGTAACACATTTCTACCTCACAGTTAATTTGAGCTCACTGTTTTATTAGAATATGTAAAAACCAATGACTACAATGAGAGAGGAGTCTTGGACTGATAAGTTGATTCAATAAAGTAACAATTATAGTACATTTCTACATAGAATCATTATGAATACGATTAACAGTGATATGCATCATCACACCTTTTGCAACACATAAGCTTGTCTGAGTCACCATTTTTTTATCATCACGGTAGACCTTTTATGTCATATTCGGTCACAAAAAGCCATCTAAAACAGTGGGATATTAGTACGAAACTTAATCTAACAATACTTGATCAATGCCACTTGCATAAATAAATAGACAAGCAAGAAATTACTTTTGATTTGTGTTATCTTCGCTCATGTCCCTTATTTTTTCCTGCATTTCCTTGAAACTATGTAAATCAACTACATAAGATACATTGATAACTTAATAATTGCAGCAAATATTGCAACTCCAATAATGGGAAAGATAAAAACCTGATGCGGTCATCAAACTATTTTCTTCTATAGAAAGCTTTTGAACTTCTGCCTTCGGCCAAACAATAAATACTGATCAACCATTGACTCGGTCCAAAAGAATTATTCCTGCTGTACCAATCAGCACTTCATCTGGTGTAAGAATCGAGCCACCCCTGAGATGATTCATGTATAATAAGGTTTCAAAAGGGCCATATTTAATAAATGAATATTTTGATTTGTAAAGATTAGTAGGGGCTGATTGGATTGGCCAACAACTCAAGTATAGTCTTGAGAATGTATGCCTATAGTCGAAGCATAACATAAGTTATCTAATTGGTGTACCAAACATGGAAGTTTTGTTTCGCAACAGATCAAAACAACCCTAAATGTAAATATATACAGTGGGTAGTCTTCCTCTGAAGTTAGACCTACGTTTCCAAGAAGAAACTGAATAAAAGGTTCATCTAAAACCCAGACCTATATGTAAAAATGAAGCACACTTATGGATTAATGGCATTATCCTAGCTAAATATCGTCCATGTTAGGACGTAAGATCCTCCACATTACAACTAAGCCAATAGCCTCTAACCTGGTAATAGAAAAAACTTGCCAAATGGTTAAGCTGATTGATTTTTTAGTCTTGTATATTGCAGAGCTCCTTTAATGCCATCTCTCGCCTTATAGTTCCTTTCAATACTATTTCAAGCCATCTGGAAAAATTGGCACAAATTTGAATAAGTTGTTGCAAGTTTTATTCAATGTAAATATAATAAATATGGTAACATACTTGTTTTGCAGCATGATAGATTGTGTCATCGCTCTTCGACCAAAGCCATGATCCAGCCTTTTCATCATCTTTTGTCATCCGAAATTCAACAACTTTAGTATTTTCCAAACTCGTCAACAATAGAAAACACGATACCTGTTATCCATACTGAAAACATCCTGATAGCATACTACATGAAAAATAATAAGTTTAAACTTACAATAGTAGTGCCTCATTAGCACCATTAAGAGTAAACATATATGGTACATGTCTAAAAAACTTGATATAAAACAAACAAATAAATTAGCATAATATCACGTCCAAGCAGCAATGCTTTCAGAAGATGTTAGGGTTTGAGGTGAAGGTTTAAGGTGAGTTGTATGTAGTATAAAACACATATTAAAGGAATAGATGTCGGGGTATTTGTTTCAGAAACCACAACAATTGATTAGATATTGAGAATATATACGAATCCTGTAGCACCAAAATCATTAAACGAATGATATTCAGAAGATATATATAATTCAATATACACCTTAATAACCTATTATAGAAAACAGAAACACAAAACATTATTAAATAATCATAATAAACATTCTCATTCAAAAATTAAAATTCATACCGGCAATAATGCATACCAACAATAGAACAACGATGTAAACGACTTTATGAAGATACAGAAAAAGTAAAAAAAAACAGTACGATCATGCAAAATCACATTTCAAGAAAAAGTACCGAAGAAAAACCATCACAGAATGAATGATACAGAGAAGAGGATCTTTGATATTATAGTTTATGAAGATACGAACACTGAAACAGGATAATGAATACGTTTAATGATCTTGATTTGTGGAGGTATTTTAGGAAGTGATATGATTTTAGCAGAAGACATCCAATTTCCTATTTAATAAACATACGAATTTTAGAGAAACGAATATTAGAGATTTAAAGAAAATTTAGTTCCCAAAATAAGTTAGATATAACCCATTAGCCAATGAAAAAATGACACGTAGGATATGACATGGCGCCATCTTATTTTCATATGTCAAACTTAGCCCGCTATATAATATATATATATATATATATATATATATATATATATATATATATATATATATATATATATATATATATATATATATATATATATATATATATATATAAATAAATAAATATATATATATATATATATATATATATATATATATATATATGTATATATATATATATATATATATATATATATATATATATATATATATATATATATATATATGTGTGTATATATATATATATATATATATATATATATATATATATATATATATATATATATATATATATATATATATATATATATATATATATATATATATATATATGTATATATATATATATATATATATATATATATATATATATATATATATATATATATATATACTAGCCTTTAGACCCGTCCGGTGGACGGGATAGCTTTATGTATATATTTTTAATGAAATTTGAATTTATGTGTGTTTGTATTAGAAGTTTAGTATATGTAGTGTTAGTTATGACATTGATATTTTAATAATGTAGCATAGAATAGACAAAAATAACGTAGTTTAAGATATTTTATTTATTTAAGAATATTATGAGTTAATTGAATTTGCATACGTTTACGGTATGAATAAGTTTGTTACATTAATTTTTTTTAGAATTTTAATAATATTGTATAAATACTTTATGTATTTTTTAATTTTATGAGGTAATAAATTTTGTATATGTTAATGTTATGAATAACGTTTTTACATTAATTTTTTTGAAATTAATATTATTGTTGTGCATTTTATAGAATTTTATATTTAAGGCATTGTTTCACCATACTTCCTTATATATTATTATAGAATTTTGTATTTATGGCATCATTTGTAATTCCTATATATATTTTTATCGAATTTTGTATTTAAGTCATCATTTGTAATTCCTATTTATTTTAGAAGCATTTTATGGAATCATTTTTATAGAATTTTGTATTTAAGACATTGTTTCACCATCCTTCTTTATATATTTTTATAAAATTTTGTATTTAAGACATCATTTGCAATTCCTATATATATTTTATAGAATTTTGTATTTAAGGCATCATTTGTAATTTCTATTTTATTTTTGAAGCAATTTATGGGATCATTTTTATAGAATTTTTTATTTAAAACATTGTTTCACCATCCTTCCGTATATAATTTTATATAATTTTGTGTTTAAGGCATCATTTGTAATTCCTATATATATTTTTATAGAATTTTGTATATAAGGCATCATTTGTAATTCCTTTTTTTAAGCATTTTACGGAATCATTTTTATAGAATTTTGTATTTTGGGCATTGTTTCGCCATCCTTCCATATATATTTTTATATAATTTTGTATTTAAGGCATCATTTATAATTCCTACATATATTTTTACAGAATTTTGTATTTAAGTCATCATTTGTAATTCCTATTTTATTTTTGAAGCATTTTATGGAATCATTTTTATAGAATTTTGTATTTAAGGCATTATTTCATCATCCGTCCTTATATATTTTTATAAAATTTTGTATTTATGGCATCATTTGTAATTCCTATATATATTTTTATACAATTTTGAATTTAAGGCATCATTTGTAATTCCTAGTTTTGTTTTCGAAGTATTTTATGGAATCATTTTTATAGAATTTTGTATTTAATGCATTGTTTCACCATCCTTCCTTATATATTTTTATAAAAAAATTTATATAAGACATAATTTTTAATTCCTGTATATGTTTTTATAGAATTTTGTATTTAAGGCATCATTTGTAATTCCTATTTTATTTTTGAAGCATTTTATGGAATCATTTTTATAGAATTTTGTATTTAAGGCATTGTTTCACCATCATTCCTTATATATTTTTAAAGAACTTTGTATTTAAGGCATCATTTGTAATTCATATATATATTTTTATAGAATTTTATATTTAAGACATCATTTGTAATTCCTATTTTACTTTTGAAGCATTTTATGAAATCATTTTTTATAGAATTTTGTATTTAAGGCATTGTTTCACCATCATTCCTTATACATTTTTATAGAATTTTGTATTTAAGGCATCATTTGTAATTCTTATATATATTTTTTATAGAATTTTATATTTAAGGCATCATTTGTAATTCCTATTTTATTTTTGAAGCATTTTATGGAATCATTTTTATAAAATTTTGTATATAAGGTATTGTTTCACCATCCATCCTTATATATTTTTATAGAATTTTGTATTTAAGGCATCATTTGTAATTCCTATATATATTTTTATTGAATTTTGTATATAAGGCATCATTTGGAATTCCTATTTTCTTTTTGAAGCATTGTATGGAAACCCTTTAATGAATTACATGTGTCATTTTTATAGAATTTTGTATTTAAAGAATTATTTCACCATCCTTCCTATATAAGGGTTTTTGATTTGATTTGATTTGATTTGATTTTGATATCTCTATATTATATATAGGTATAATTATGATTTGAAACCACAGTTTTGATCCCAGACATATCCCAGTCACATCTTTTAGCCAATAGTATTTGAGTATTCCCTAGAAAATCTCCAAATTCCACGAATTTTTCGTTTGAAATCGCAGTTCTCTGAAAATCGCGTTTTGGAAACGCATTTTTGAAATTTGCTTTTTGAAAATCGCGTTTTGTAGGTCTGGACCGGTCCAATTCATTAATTTCGGTTTTGATTTAATTTTTTTATTTTCCGAAAACTATTAAAAAGTGTTTTGCTAAACAGGGGGACGCATGATTTGAACTCATGACCTCTTGGTTATTTGTTTTGGTGTTTTCCAATTGAGCCATTGGATTGTTTTTGTTTAATGATGGTAAACCCCTATATTTATTATCCGGTTTTTTTTATTGAGTATGGTAAGTTTTAAATTATTTTTATAAAAAAATAATGATAATTGTTTAATAACCATGATACGTAGTATCTTTTTATTTTTTTGAAAATATGAAGATATACTTCTTAGTATATATATTTATCCCAATCTATACTTTTGTTAATCACGTATCCTTTTTTTATATTCATCAATATCCATACTCTTTATTAATCACGCGTATCATTCTTTTTTATAAAACCCTTAATCTGTGAATCAGCATCCACCGTAATGTTCTTTGTTTTTTGTAGGGTTTTTTTTTCCGGTATCATCTTTTTTGTTTTTTTGAAAGTTTATATGTTTATTATATCACCCAGTCACTCTAATTTATATGATATTGTGAATTTATTCGCTTTTCAAGAAGTTGATCTTGCTGAGTTTTGGATATTGATCTGATTAGAAAACCTGCAGGGGGTCTCTGAATATTTAAGAATACGTGATTTAAGAACGATCATTGTTTAGGTTTTTGGTATTTTAGTTTTGAACTTCTAAAAGTGGTTTATGCATTCTTTTCCAAACAAAACAAAGACTGGCTCTTTACGAATCCAGTGCCCCAGTAAACACTCTAAATCAAATCACCACCACCACTATCAAATCACCACCACCACTATCAGATCACAAACAGTTGGATCTTTGTATATTATCGAGATGAACTTACTAAGCTTCATATAATATGTCGTCCGCATCTGTAACCAGTTCCATCAAATCCCTGTCGAAGCTCATTTCCAGCAGATCCCTGTCTCATTTCCAACAGATGTTGCATTAGAATGGATATTTTTAAATCTTTCATTTACATTTTGTACAGGTCCACTGACAATTCTGAATGGAAATTATATACTGTAGATGATGTCCGAACGTTACAAAAGGACCCTAATTCTTGGACAAAGGTTTGTGTTAAACTGTTAATCCTTTTTTTATAAACTCTGTTGTGAAAGTGATTCTTAAGGTTAATATCATATCAGAAATGTATGCTAAAATGACCCATACTAATCTTGTCTATTGAATAACCCGATAGTAATCTTCTACCATTAATCAGATCAAGTGGTCGTTTATGCTCTTGTGTATTTCTATGCCTCTCAATGGTCGTAGAAGATGGTTTGTTTGATCAGATGTAGTAGCAACTGAGAAGAAGAATCTTGGTGAAGAAACAGGTGATGATGATTCACTAAGGAAAGCATTGCTACACGATGACACTCACGTGGTATGTTTTATTCCTTAGTTATATCAAGTTAGTTACTGATTGATGAATACTACTCTTGTGAGCATACGAAACAACAACCTCTACAATATGTATAAACACAAAAGTTACAAAAATAGTAAAGAACACATACAATCGAATTCTATTTATGGTTTTGCAGAATTCTAAATTTAAAATAGTATGTAACTTGATGGCCCACCATTGCAAGTTCGTCTTAAGTTTTCTACTTTTAGCTAGAATTTCAGTATCCGAAAAGTTTGTAGGCAAGCTTAATATCACAGGCTTCCCTTCAAGTATCAAGCTACTTAAAGTTGCCATGAGATGTAAAAGCATAATGTTTACAAAGTCATACCATCCCAAAATAAAAGGCTAATAATACTAACAGTTAAAGGTGTTTGGATGTGTGTCTTGGAAGTTATCATATATTATATAATAATAATCGGAATCAGGTACTAAGGTGTAGTTAATGCAGAGGTAGAAAATAGTGTTAAGTTGTGTTTCTGCTGCTTGAAGCAGTAGTAATCATACATAGACAGGAATGTCTGGCAAAATTCTTATGAAGAAACTTGTCGATAGAGGATCAAAAGACTTCTGTAACAAATGTAGTTTGTGTTCTTCCTAGAGAGCATTACTCTGCATTTTAGTAAAATTGGCAATTTTAACCAGTTTATGTAAAGATCGGTTGAATTTGGATTTATCGGTTGAATAAGTTTTTATTTAATCATATTAGTATATTACAGTAGTTCTCTAAGAAAAGAGACTGATAATCACCCAACAGGGCTGGTTGAAAAACTTTTACTTCTTTTGTCACATTAGTATTTTTCAAAACTATAAATCAGATTAAACTATAAGATAGTCCTAAACACCTCTTAGTTCAAATACAAAAGCATTCCCAAACGCCCATTGATTCACAAGACAGTCCCAAACATTCTGGACCGAGCATAGACTTAATATCTCTCAACCTAAGCTACCCAGGGTGGCAATAGAATGGAATAGTAAGAGAAGATTAATTCTTGCTAATATATACGCAGAGGATGAAAAATGGGAGGAAGTGAAGACGTTAATAGGTAGAATGAGAAAAAAATACAGAATGTAGTTGGATAGAGATTATGGGTACACATATTTGTTGCAAGTGATAATCGCGAAGCTAAAAGGATTGAAGCTCTATTAAAAAAAAGAGTATGGTAATCTAGAAACAACTACTAATATTTTGGTATTTGTACCATCTGTTTCGTTTTGCTATCAAATAGATGCTTTCTTGCATCAACAAGGTATCTACTGCGCTCATTCTTATTGTATCAGGTTTAAAAAGGTTTATTGTACTATGATCTGACCCCGCTTTTCATATTATATTATTTTTTTGTCGATTCCCTTTTGGATCTTGTACAGATGCTGACTTGTTCAGACTTCAGATCATATACTCTCAAAACAATTGGTTCACTTGGATCTGCAAAGGTCATTCCAGCCTAAAAAGTCTTGAGATATTGCAGGCATCCAATCTTTATCACCAATAAGAGGTATATATTGCTTATATGAATCGGTAAAAAACATTGGGCCAATTCTGTAGACACTTTTCAGTTTTGTTCCATATTATATGCTAATTTATGTTTTAAATATGATTTAAATCTACATCAACACAAATAGATACAATTCTGATGATGATATATTCAGGAGGAAAAGAGCGAACAGAAGATGAGTATCTTGCTTTGTTCAAAGGTGACGGATTCACTCGACTTGAGAAGAAATGTTTAATTGGCTACTTGGTAGGTTATGGAAATCTAAAACTAGAATCGTCCGTAATGAATCTATGTTTGTCATCAACCTCGTCACTTCAACCAATAATTTTGCTTCTCGTACGTTTTTTTATGCAAGGGTAAAGTGACGTTGTGGATTATATAATTTTTCTTCTCGTCATTTCAACCAATATTTTTTGCAAGGGTCAAGTGACGTTTTTCCTACAAGGATCATTTTTTATGCAAGGGGTGCAGAACTATAATCAGGACCAACATCAAAACATTGAGCTTCTTTCCAATGCAATCAATCGTCAGCCACCTTCAAGAACCGGCCTAGACAGCCTGACAATCGAGTCCTACCCAAGAACCGTACTCGGAGAAAATTATGAACTACCCACAGATCACGGCACCTGCGCGGTATGCCTTTCAGACTACAAGCCTAAAGATGCAGTGAGGACTATACCAGAGTGTAACAACTATTTTCATGCAGATTGTATAGACGAGTGGCTCAAGCGAAATGTTACTTGTCCTATATGCTGGAAATCAGCTCAAAGTTCATCTAATAAAGTTATGGTGTTAGTATGAATTCGGGCTTGTGCAGTAAAGTTAGGGTATTAGCATAGCTTGGGTATATATGTAACGAATTAGACTGCCTACAAGGCTACAATACAGAGCTCAACAGATCAATCATCAATATCATCTCATCTTTTTTCCTACAAGGTTATTTCGTAACCAACTTAATGCAACAAGCAGACTGACACTACAAAACACATACCTAGAATCTGTATGCAGTTCTTTTTCCCATTTACTTACTAGATTTAGCAACTAATTATAGCCTGTAAACATTGTCTAAATCTGTTTTTTCTACTTTATTGCAGTATGTGAACGCTTATACGCTGCCTCAAATCTTGATCCTAATAGTGAAGGTAAATTTTAACAATACTAAAGAAGTGTGCTTAGGGGCAAGAATTGTTCTTTTGGTTATTTTTTCTTTATCAGTTAATCGACAATCAGATTAATAGAAATCCTCTGTAGCAAGTTCACCCTATTTCGTGTTTTGTTATCAGTAGGATTTCCTTTTCGTATTGCACAATATCTTGATAGGGATGGAGGAAGTTACTAAACTGCATTCTCGATGCTCATTTTCCGATTATGAAGTTCAACTTGAAAGGATATAAATTGATCTTCTTTATGCCAACATATCATCCTAAAACATATTCCAAATGTTGAGGTGATTATCTCACCTGTTAATTTTCCTGAATAGTCTGCAGCGTTTGACTTGTATCTGTCATTTTTCTTTCTTTGGCAGGGTACATCGACTTATAATCCAAAATACCATCACTTTGACATAGAAAGCTGTGAATGACATCCACAAACGTGATGGTACACATAACTTTCAAGTCCGTGCCACGTGTTTTAACATTTAAATGTATATTTTGTAGACGAGCACTAAAAAAGAAGTGATTCCCAAACACCCTGTTAGTAGGTTGTATTGCGTGTTTTAACAGATTTCTTATTGAGCAGACAAGCACTAAAAAAGTGAATCCCAGACACACTTTTAGAAGGTTTGTAAAGTCTATTCATGATTTTGTTTGATGTGTTACAGGTTCGGTTGAGATGATGGAGATTGGTTGATAACGCACTTCTTTCACAATTTTATAAAGACCCGCCTTTAATTTACTCTCTTTCAAGTCTGAGAAATGCTTCAAGATAGGTTTGCCTAAAAGTCAGTAACTACACTTTGTTATCCCACTTGGCTTTCACATCAGACACAAATTCATCCCCTTTCTCCCATCAATGATATAGTTGCTGATATCTTTGCGTTGCGACTTGAATGTATGAGAGTCCTTCAAAATCACTTCCCCCGAGTCATAGGTAATGGCAGTGCGTAGTTTGTTGGTGCTGCTGAGATGATTGGTCCGGTTGATTATGAGAAGAACACGGACTTTTGGCAGCTTGATACCTCATTTGTGAAGGGTATGGCCGAACGCTTCTGTTTACGAAGATACCAAAAATAAGGAGCTGGGAAGAACTGAGGAAATAAGTAGTTAAGACGAGTTGAAACTCTGGCACGTGAGTGTAAAATTAGAATCTCAATGTTCTTCCTGTTAAAGTATCAAGGACAATTTTTTGTTATAGTTTTATTCTCGGTTGTTCAGTAATGCCTTTTAAAGCTTACTATACATCAAGATAGAAAAAAATTCAAAAAAGAACACTGACTTCATGTTTTTATTTAGTGATCTAATAATTAGATACTATTGTTGCATCAGTTTTAGTTGGCTATCAAATGGGTCAACTCATCCCGTTACGAACCCAACTCGAACCCTATAAAGCCTTATATGGTCGGGTTCATTCGAGTTCCCTCCATCCTAATATTATTGTTCAGATTTCATTTTTAGGATATCAAAATTTAATTGTCTACTATTAATAATGAAAAAAATCAAGTTAACTATATTCTTCTTGTTGAAATTATAATTATAAAATTTTAAAAAGACTTATATTAATTAGATAAGGGTAAAATTGTTTTTTTTGTCAAAAATAAGAGATAAAATATTATAATAAATGTATTTTTTTAAACTGTGTATTTTTTGTCAAGGCCAATAATTTTGGGACGAAAGCATAAAATAATTATCGACGAATTTAGATGCTTATGTATTTCTTCATAAATTATTTTTATGTAAAATCTGATTTAAATTAAGAATCTAATCAATTACAAGAAAATAATTAAGCCTTTAATAGTCATTTCTTAGTTGGAGATGGAAATGCTTTGTGTTTGATTTTATAAGTACTTTGCAATGGAAGCCAATACTAAAGAAACATCTTCAACGTTTCATTCAAATGAAGAAAAAAAACCCGCCCGTTGATCACAAATAAAAGTTACTTACGCGTAAAGTATAACTAAAATATACTCAAGGTTAAATTACCAATTTAAGAAATTAGAACCGCACGAACCATAAACCCTTTGAAACAAGAAAAAAAACGACCCCGCCCGTTGGGCGGGTTACGACGCTAGTATATATATATATATATATATATATATATATATATATATATATATATATATATATATATATATATATATATATATATATATATATATATAGAGAGAGAGAGAGAGAGAGAGAGAGAGAGAGAGAGATGGGGTAAAATAAGAAGGATTGTTAAAATAAAAAGCCTAGGAAGGCCTCCCAAGCTGCCACCTGTCCACTCTTCATCCGCTCCTTTTTTTTAATAAGCAGGGGCATAATAGTCATTTTACATCAATAGTTATATATATCTATATTCTACTTTTTCTTTTCTTCAACAATAATACTCAACTGTCCCTCTCTGTCGACGTACAGTCGGTTAAGGGCCCATCCCGACAGGCCCGCGGCCCACACACACCTTAACTTATCCTTTAAGAAACCCTGAGCCTATATAAACAGGGGCAAGGGGTCTCATTCTACAACATGTTCTCTCTCTTAACCACACTTCATATACATCATATCGATCAAATACTAACTTGACCGTCGGAGGTGGACCCCGGGGCTCCGGCCTCGGGTCCACGTCTAACCGGTTTACCTTTGTTTGCAGCATTACTCAGGATTCGGGCAGACGACAAACGGCCCAGGAGTGTCGTCGAACCGGCCCAGCCAAAATATGCTCCAACAAGTTGGCGCCATCCGTGGGACACAACACTAAATTCCGTGTTCCCATGTCACCGAACAACAGCAAAAAAAAAAAAAAAAAAAAAAAAATCGGTAACTTTTAATTCCCTCATACTTTTTCAGTCATTAAAACTTTACCATACGCACTAGGATGGTTTAAGTTCGTAGCAATTATTTTTGCTAATCTTGCCATGCGCATATCTTACGTTAGTATATATTGCCAATGTGATTCTTAATGTCTATGTGCTTTGTTACCTATTTACAATGCCACGGTGTAATATCTGGGTTAACTGCCTAATTTGTTTTTTATCCGCGGTTTTTGGTGCGTCCTTCCGCGATCGCCCGTACATCGGGACCTATTTAATTTTATTTTTTAAACCGCGATCATGAGCCGCGTCCTTCCGTGTTAGTCCTATATGCGTAAAATATTACGCAATCTTTTAAATTTATACAAAGATTTTAAATATCTTATTTTTTAGGTAACAAGATTTACCCATATCTTTTAAAATAAACAAAATATTTTATCAATATTTTTCATGTAAAAAAAAAAAAAAAAAAGATATTACATATATATTTTAAATTGGCAAGGAGATATTATATATATCTTTTGATTTGACTAAATATATTTTTCGTATATGTCGCGACCCGACGTAGTAATATCGGGGTTCGCGGTCATGGCTCGTCCATCCGCACTCGCCTGCACATTTAGCAATTATTTTTGTTTTTATTTTTTATTCGCGGCCATGGTATGTCCAGCCTTGCTTATCTATATGTTCGGTCATATTTTACTTTTTCACTGCGGTCATGAGCCGCGTCTTCCGTAATTAATCCGTAAGTTCGGGTATATTGTTTATATTAAAAAGGATATTACATATATCATTTAAATTACTATAAGATATTATTTATCTTTTTTCTATTAGGATATGATATACTCTGATATTATTAATTTATAAAAAATATTATATATATCTTTTATATCGGTAAGATATATTACATATATTTTCTTTAAATAATAATATATTTTATTTTTCATTCGCGGTCATGGTACGTCCATCCGTGCTAGTCCGTACACTCGGATATCTTCTGCCTACGGGCGTACATGTACACATCGTTCCCAGGTGGAATAAGAGGATTGAGTGAACCTAATAATTCAACTTGTTGTGTAAGAGGGATGCAACCCCAACGACCATGGATCATGTATCCTTGTTAGACACCTTACTATCAAGACGTTGTAGTAAGTTACGCAAACCACATGACTCATGATGGACTTGCAAAAGACACACGGTGCACGTCTAACAAAATTTTGTCAAAACTTTGACCGTTCTTATGGTAGTAGCGGTAAGCCGCACGTAACGGCATAACGTATCCCATAAGTTAGTTAAGATACGTCTTATACTATGTGACAATTCGCGGTAATGGCACGATCCATCCGCGTTGGTTCGCACGTTCGAACCCAATTTCTATCTTTCGTACGCGGCTATGGTACGTCCATTCGCACTGGTCTACGTGATCGTAATTTTTTGAATACTTGATTAAGTTTAATATTACTAATCGAGTTTAGCACCATTAAACTTGGGGGGCTACCAGGGTATAATCATACCACTATTTCCGTGCATGACGCGTAAATATCTTTGGATATATTTCTTTGCCGCAGAAGTTCGCCTTCTGCTGGGTTATTCCTTTGCCATGGAAGTATCTCTTCCATTGGCTTGTTCCCTCGCCGTGGAAGTACTCTCTGCGCGCTTATTCCTTTGCCATGGAAGTATCTCTTCCATTGGCTTGTTCCCTCGCCGTGGAAGTACTCTCTGCGCGCTTATTCCTTTGCCATGGAAGGATCTCTTCCATTGGCTTGTTCCCTCGCCGCGGAAGTACTCCTTCCGCGCGCTTCTTCCTCTGCGCCATGGAAGTATCTCTTCCATTGGCTTATGCCTTCGCCACGGAAGTATCTCTGCCATTGGCTTATTCATGCGCCGTGGGAGTATTCTTCCACGTGCTCGTTATCTCTCGCCGTGGAAGCATCTCTTCCACGTGCTTCTTATCTTCGCCGTGGAAGTATTTCTTCCACGTGCTTATTATCTTTGCCGTGGAAGTATTCCTTCCACGTGCTTATTGTCTTTGCCGTGGAAGTATCTCTTCCACGTGCTTATTATCTTCGCCGCGGAAGTATCTCTTCCACGGACTTATTGTCTTTGCCGTGGAAGTCCTCCTTCCACTAGCTTATTGTTTTCGCCGTGGAAGTACTCCTTCAACTGGCTTATTGTCTTCGCCGTGGAAGTATCTCTTCCACGTGCTTATTATCTTCGCCATGGAAGTATTCTTCCACGTGCTCTTATCTTCGCCGTGGAAGTATCTCTTCCATGTGCTTCTTATTTTCGCCGTGGAGGTACTCCTTCCACTGGCTTATTGTCTTCGCCGTGGAAGTACTCCTTCCACTGGCTTATTGTCTTCGCCGTGGAAGTACTCCTTCCACTGGCTTATTGTCGTCGCCGTGGAAGTACTCCTTCCACTGGCTTATTGTCTTCACCGTGGAAGTACTCCTTCCACTGGCTTATTGTCTTCGCCGTGGAAGTACTCCTTCCACTGGCTTATTGTCTTCGCCATGGAAGTACTCCTTCCACTGGCTTATTGTCTTCGCCGTGGAAGTACTCCTTCCACTGGCTTATTGTCTTCGCCGTAGAAGTACTCCTTCCACTGGCTTATTGTCTTCGCCGTGGAAGTACTCCTTCCACTGGCTTATTGTCTTCGCCGTGGAAGTACTCCTTCCACTGGCTTATTGTCTTCGCCGTAGAAGTACTCCTTCCACTGGCTTATTGTCTTCGCCGTGGAAGTACTCCTTCCACTGGCTTATTGTCTTCGCCGTGGAAGTACTCCTTCCACTGGCTTATTGTCTTCGCCGTAGAAGTACTCCTTCCACTGGCTTATTGTCTTCGCCGTGGAAGTACTCCTTCCACTGGCTTATTGTCTTCGCCGTGGAAGTACTCCTTCCACTGGCTTATTGTCTTCGCCGTAGAAGTACTCCTTCCACTGGCTTATTGTCTTCGCCGTGGAAGTACTCCTTCCACTGGCTTATTGTCTTCGCCGTGGAAGTACTCCTTCCACTGGCTTATTGTCTTCGCCATGGAAGTACTCCTTCCACTGGCTTATTGTCTTCGCCGTGGAAGTACTCCTTCCACTGGCTTATTGTCTTCGCCGTGGAAGTACTCCTTCCACTGGCTTATTGTCTTCGCCGTAGAAGTACTCCTTCCACTGGCTTATTGTCTTCGCCGTGGAAGTACTCCTTCCACTGGCTTATTGTCTTCGCCGTGGAAGTACTCCTTCCACTGGCTTATTGTCTTCGCCGTGGAAGTACTCCTTCCACTGGCTTATTGTCTTCGCCGTGGAAGTATCTCTTCCACGTGCTTATTATCTTCGCCGTGGAAGTATTCTTCCACGTGCTCTTATCTTCGCCGTGGAGGTATCTCTTCCACGTGCTCATTATTTTCGCCATGGAAGTATCTCTTCCATGGCGTATCATTATCTTTTGCCGTGGTAGTACGTCTTCCACTGGTTCATTCTGCCACACAAGTACGTCTTCTGTTGGTTGATATCTTTGTTACGGAAGTATGTCTTCCATGATGAATTACTTGGCCCGGCTAAGAGTTAATTTCCAAAATTTATATCGTTTATACTTAATTAGATGGAGCCTGATCAACTATGTTTAATCCAGGAAAAAGCGTGACAGATTTTGGAAGTGGTTATCAAAGGCCGTGGCCGCAAGACGGATGTAATATCCGCATCACCTCGCCACAGAGGTATGTCTTCTGTTGGCCTTAAGACGAATTAAATATTCGCACTATGCTGCATCATTAGTGGGTATAAGAAGTACGCCTTCAAAATGTTCACGATGCATCATACGGGTTCCACATCCACCTTCATAAAACCTTCTTATCATCCTCACGTTAGAGATGAATAAGAATGATACCTTGCCATTGCCAGTGTTACCCCGGCTATAGAACACGCTTTCTTCTTACGGGGTCCTTACCGTCTAATCACGGGAAACCAAGCATTCGAGCACAACCACCCGTCTTACGTATACATGTTTTCCCAGTTCTTTCGGCGTGGATATGCTTACAAGTAACGGATATGGTGTAAAGTCTAGTAACCTCGGTGATAACCTCGCATACTAGACTGGGGGGACATGATGACGTATAGTGGCTATGCTCACTATTCGTAATCCCAAACCATCATCTTTTCGCTAAAATAGCCCATTACGAGTGGAGCCATATGTTACGGACGACCCATGAGGATGTCCTAGCAGCAAGCCGCACGCGGTTGTTAGTGAGCATGATACACGAATGAGTCTAGCATAACATGATCATGAACCATATCATACTAGACTGGGGGACATGTCGACGTACAGTCGGTTAAGGGCCCATCCCGACAGGCCCGCGGCCCACACACACCTTAACTTATCCTTTAAGAAACCCTGAGCCTATATAAACAGGGGCAAGGGGTCTCATTCTACAACAGGTTCTCTCTCTTAACCACACTTCATATACATCATATCGATCAAATACTAACTTGACCGTCGGAGGTGGACCCCGGGGCTCCGGCCTCGGGTCCACGTCTAACCGGTTTACCTTTGTTTGCAGCATTACTCAGGATTCGGGCAGACGACAAACGGCCCAGGAGTGTCGTCGAACCGGCCCAGCCAAAATATGCTCCAACACTCTCGATCTTTCACCGGCGAACATCGATCTCACCATCGTCTCTCCACCAGCGAGCACCGATCTCACCATCATCTTTCCATCATCTCAGCCATCTTATGCATCTTATTCTACATCACTGATTTAATTGATACTATTGATCGATTTTTTATACGTCGATTGTGTGTTCATCATATAACAAATGACGAGTGTTCGTCATGAACAACAAGTTCATCACAGTGAATAATGATAGTAAGATCTTCACATCTTGTTTTTTAATTTGAATTGTTGATGAAAGCTAGACTTAAGTTTTTATTTGTTTAATCACATACACAAAGTTTAGGAGTTGGATTTATGTTTCTAAGTTTTTCACTACATATGCAACAGATTTGAGGGAAAACTAGAAGAAAAACGTGTGTATAGAACCTGCACACCAAGGTGTTTGATAGAATGCCTCAATAGGAATTTATGACTGTGATGCGCCAGTTTTACATGCTAATGCGCTAAGTTTATACTACGATGCATAAACTATTAATTATACACTATGATGCACCTGTTCCGAATTGCTAATGCAGTATGTTTTTCTTGATAGAAAATATAGGTATAAACATACACATACACATATTTTCAATAGATTTGTGTAATTCATGCAAATGAAATTGTATGTATGATGCAGTTGCTCATCAAATTTGATGCAGTAGGTATTAGTTTGCCACAAATATGGATTTATTAGCTAGTACTTTCATTCTTTAATCAGGAAAATACGTGTATACTTAGTTGTAAGTTTGATGTAGTTGTCGATGGAGTAGGTGTATTCCATAGCGATGTAGTAGGCGTATAAGCTTTATAAGGTTGTGAATAGTAAATTTATAAGGTTTCATTAGGTGTTCTTATGGTTCGTTGTGGTGTCCTTTTTGGTATAATATATTGACATGGTTGATTTAAATAATAATAATGCAGTTAGTATAACATAGGTTTCATGCTCATAAACCCATCATATTGGCTTCAAACAGCCCCTATGTAGGTTTATGCTTTTGTGATTACGTGACAAATGAAATTTATGATAATGGTTTGCTTTGAGTATCGAGGTGAGTATAGATTTTGTTTCTAATTGCATAAATTTATTATAATGATTGGTTTAGAAACTAAAGGAAATTTATGATAATGGTCTGCTTTGAATTTTTGGAATGAAAGAGGCATTGGACAAACTAAAGGAAGACACTGGAAATCTAAAGGGTAGATCTCTGATTGAGAAGAATGTATTTATTTTGTTTAGTGTCGTTGGAAAAATGCTATTGCGACTCAAGTGGCATTGTATGTTACTAAAATTTTGAAGAAGACGAAATGCTACTATGAATGTGATGTTACAGAAGTTGCTACTGTGATTGTAAAAAAAGCCATTATGAAGCTGGAAATATGCGACTGAAGAAATATTCTAGTGAAGCTGGAAATATGTTAATGTTTGGTTTTAGTCATTTAATGCTTTTATGTTTCTTTCTTTTGCTACTTTAGGAACACTTGTATATTTTGTTTGTAAACCACTGATATGCACATCTGTGATAAACTAAATGCAAATCTACGTTGATTTAAATGTACATTTGTGCTCAGCACTTTGTATCTCGTGTTTGGTGCTTATAAATGGTTAAAAAGTATGGCAAGATTAGTTGTAACTTTGGTATATTGTTCATTCTATTAGTACCTTCTTATGTTTTCTTTTAATCAAATATGATATGCTTTGACAGGCACAATAAATTTGGAACACACAACAAATCTTAAGATGATACTATACGTTCTTTTAGAATGGAAGACAAGCTTACAATGAGAAGCTATTTCTGTTACGAGTAACAATTTGTACAAAAGTATCATTACATTTTTAACATTCTGAACAATAAGGAAGGGAAACTAAATCATTCTTATTATATACTCCACAAATAATATTTACAGGTACATCAAGACTACTAAATAACCAAAAAGCATTCTAAAAATTCTAACATTATTATGACCATTTACGATAGGAAAACATTAACAACTTTGCTGCAGCAGCCAAATGCCCTTTATGTAGCAGCCAAACGCCCTTGATGCAGCAACCAAATTCCCTTGATGCAGCATCCAAATTCCCTTGATGCAACAGCCAAACTCCCTTCCTGAAGCAGCCCAACGCCCTTCCTGAAGCAGCCATACTCCTTTGATACAGCTTGCTACAGCAGCCAAACGCCCTTGCTGCAACGCTTACTAATGCAATTACTTCAATGTCACATCAACATACTCGGTTATAACAAGCTCTATTGGAAAACTTTCTTTTGTAATTATAAACCTGCACAAAAAATGATTAAATAACCAAACACTATCAAAATGCCAAACCCATAACTGAAATATAAAAATACACTAAACGTTGACCTGATCGTAACACATTAAGAATACTAAACTAATTTTACAATTTGAATCCACTTTACCAAAAGAACCTCTATTTTCACATGCAATAATACTTCCACCATGATAACCCTTAACTGATAAACCCTCATATTTAAACAAATTTGAACCAAAAGTCAAGTCTGATACAAAAATACACACTTTGTGAAACTTAAAACACTACATGCCTAGCCTAATGCTTATACGCCACATACAAGAACTTGTTGCATCACTTCGTTACACCAACTTCATCAAACTTTATTTCGAACATAACACCAAATGCATTGAACCGTACGCTTGCTTATATTCCACTTACAAGCCACCTAGTACATCATTTAGTTACACCAACTGCATCAATCATTCAAACAAAAATACATACACTTTGCAACACTTAAAACACTACGTGTCAATCTTAATCTAATTTTATACGCCACATACAAGAATTTGTTGCATCACTTCATTACACAAACTGCATCGAACCTTATATTGAACAACTAAACACCAACTACATTTACTCTTATGCTTTCTTTTATTCCACATTTAAGTAACCCACTACATCAATTACTTACACCAACTGCATCAATCATTAAAACAAAAATACACACTTTGTGACACTTAAGACACTACATGCCTAGCCTAATCGTTATACACCACATACAAGAACCTACTGCATCACTTCGTTACACCAACTGCATCAAACTTTATTTCGAACAGAACAACAACTGCATTGAACCGTACAATTGCTTATATTCCACATACAAGTCACCTACTGCGTCAGTTACTTACACCAACTGCATCAATCATTCAAACACAAATACACACACTTAAACACTTAAAACACTCCATGCATTTCTAATCTAACTTTATACGCCACATACAATAATCTGATGCATCACTTCATTACACCAGTTGCATCAAACCTTATATCGAACAAATAAACACCAACTACATCTAATCTTATGCTTGCTTGTATTCCACATTTAAGTCACCCACTGCATCAATTACTTACACCAACTACATCAATTATTAAAACAAAAATACACACTTTGTGACACTTAAAACACTACATGCCTAGCCCAATCCTTATACACCACATACAAGAACGTGTTGCATCACTTCGTTACACCAACTGCATCAAACTTAATTTCGAACAGTACACCAACTGCATTCAACCGTACGCTTGCTTATATTCTACATACAAGTCACCTACTCCATCAATTACTTATACCAACTGCATCAATCATTCAAACATAAATACACACACTTTGCAACACTTAAAACACTATGGGCCTATCCTAATCTAATTTTATACGCCACATACAAGAATCTGCTACATCACTTCATTGCACCAACTGCATAACCTTATATTGAACAAATAAACACCAACTGCATCTAATCTTATGCTTGCTTGTATTCCATATTTAAGTCACCCATTGCATCTATTACTTACACCAACTACATCAATCATTAAAAAAATACACACTTTGTGACACTTAAAACACTACATGCCTAGCCTAATCCTTATAGGCCACATACAAGAACCTTATGCATCACTTCGTTACACCAACTGCATCAAACTTTATTTCAAACATAATACCGACTGCATTGAACCGTACGCTTTCTTCTATTCCACATAGAAGTTACCTACTGCATCAATTACTTACACCAACTGCATCAATCATTGAAACATAACACACTTTGCAACACTTTAAACACTACGTGCTTATCCTAATCTAATTTTATACCCCACATACAAGAATCTACTGCATCACTTCATTACACCAACTGCATCGAACCTTATATCGAACAAATTAACACCAACTGTATCTAATCTTATGCTTGCTTGTATTCCACATTTAAGTCACCCACTGCATTAATTACTTACACCAACTGCATCAATCATTAAAAACAAAAATACACACTTTGTGAAACTTAAAACACTACATGCCTAGCCTAATGCTTATACGCCACATACAAGAACTTGATGCATCACTTCGTTACACCAACTGCATCAAACTTTATTTTGAACATAATACCAACTGCATTTGAACCGTATGCTTGCTTATATTCCACATACAAGTCACCTACTGCATCAGTTACTTTCACCAACTGCATCAATCATTTAAACACAAATAAACACACTTTGCAACACGTAAAACACTCCATGCCTATCCTAATCTAACTTTACACACCACATACAAGAATCTTTTGCATCACTTCATTACACCAACTGCACCGAACAAATAACAACCAATTGTATCACTTATTTACTCCAACTACATTATACATTCAAATGACCTTATAACATCATTCTCTAAATAACCCACTACATCAATATTTAAATAACAACTAACTCTTTATAGATGCTAAATTAATCAACGCAAACACTATTTTATTTAAAAAAATAACACATCGACGTAGTAAGGAAACTAGACTTCATGTATAAACTTACAAGGTCGTGTATCAGTTTTGTAGGTTCAATTTCACTATCATCAATGTCGTACGTTTACGAAGGGTGAATAAAAATCTAAGAAATCGTTGTTGGAAGTATCGTTGATGCAACATGTTTGTTCGAATAGATCGATTCGATGATTTCAATGTTTTTAACACATTTGATGCATCTGATTAGAAAGATTAATAGATCTAGGGTTTTGTATTATGTTTTTTTGTGTGTGTAATTTTGGGGAGAGAAACAAACAATTAAAAAA